>VYZV01034867.1:48183-63154 GCA_013401275.1 Pandion haliaetus | reverse complement strand
GGCTGCAGGGGTACAGCCTGCCTTCTCACCACGGGCTGCAGGGCCATCAGCCTCCTCAGGCGCCCCCTCCTCCCCCTCCTTCTCCACTGACTCCAGTATCGGCAGAGATGTTCCTCTCAGGTTTCCCAACCCCCACACTACCAGTTCCCCTTCTTCAATCTGTTCTCCCAGAGGCGCTACCACCGTCACTCCCCTCCCAGAGGCGGGTCCGACATTTTGGCACCAGGGAATTTTCCAGCAGCTTCCTACAGGAGCCATCTCTGCAGCCCCCCTCCCCTGCCACCAAAGAAAGCCACGCCACACAAACCCATAACAGTCATAAACCAGAAAAAAATAGGGGTTTAAAGATACTGTATGTAAAAGCATAAAGAGCAGCTCACTATGGAGCTAGCAGAATATGTGAGCCTGATTCATCTGTAGGGTGGGGGAGGAAGGTTTGTAACAGTGTTGGGGCTCTTCTTACTTGATGTTGCACAAACACATAGTGTGAAGCTGAGAGAGCCTCACAAAGATTACGGTGTTGAAATTAAAAAGCCAAACCCTCAGAATATCTACTTTATGGATGAGGAACTGAAAAACAGTGGTGACACCTAGGTTCCTGTGTTTTCTTGGGTTTGGTCCTGAATTCAACATGAATGCTTGGATGGTCTGAGCTACCTAAATTTTACTCACGTTCTGCTTTGGATGGGGAGCAAGTAGAATGAGCCTCAAAAAAAGGTGAAGAACAACTCCTCCTCTTGCTCTGCCTCTGCACACAATATAGATGCAATGGTCTTGAGCCAGCTATCTCTGAGGTATTTAATCCAATCTCAATGTATTTGAGCTGTGTACTCCCAAAGGAGCACAGATATAGCCAAGGAAACTAAACCACTGTTCTTCATATTTCAGAAGACATGCTGTTGACTGGGAAACTAAGGGCAGTTTTAACTGAGAAACTAAATATTTTCTCACTTGAATAACTTTAATGAGCCAACTAGCTCCAGAGAGTTAGCTCCAGATTAAAAAAGCGAGTGTACATGTAGATGTCCACATGTAGCTCCTGTTATGGTCAGTGGAGATTTAGAGCTCAGTTGTTCACACATAGGTATCCATAGCTATCTGAGATGTCTTCAGGTGTTGTCTATCTGACTTTCAAGTGGTGCTGAAAAATGGTGGAGCCTCCCACAGGTCCCATATGAGAGCCACAGTTCTCTACACATGTTTTGTACCACCAGAGACCTGCATGTAGGTAACTAAATCCTGACCCCAGTGACTAGTTTGCTGAATAGCTCAAGCTTTACTGACTGTACTATACAGATCTTCATTGATCTGTGAACATCTGCATTCAGGTGTCTTAACTTGAAAGGAATCTCATGCAGATTAGAATCAATTCTTGAGAACAATAGGCAGTTTTTCAATTCATTAACATCTTAGTGTTAAAGACAAAGGATTTTGAAAAACGGAATGTGCCTTTTATTGTTTCATAAACCAAGCTGTATTTAATGACTCACTTGGATTTCATCCTCTAAGAATCATTGCTAGAGATATCCTGACAATACTTCTCCCCTATAGGGAGCTGTTTTTGTCTTCTTAATAAATTTATGGCATAAGGTTACACCCACACTGTTTCAAAAGCAGCCCTAAGGCCTAATTTGCCAGCTGTCCTCCATGTCTACTGTTACTTGGGCGCTAGTGGCTAGCTTTCAGATGACCACCTGGTGCAAGTGGAGGGAAAACTTTAAATTTGCCTGCTGAGTTGGACTGCTCTCTAGTGTACAGTTATCTACAATATAAATGGAGCTTCAGAAACTAAGATCCAGGTCATCAAAAACTGTTAGTTCCCTAAATCCCCACAGTTGAGGATCTATTCCCACACCAGCTGACTAGGTGATGGAGAGAAAGTACATAATTCTCCATCTCAGGCCCCTTCGTATTCCTTTCTTCTTAACCCAGAGCAGACCCATAACTAAACTGTAAGTTAAATAAAGCATCTCTTACTATGCATGTTTTCTTTTTGTAGGCTATTCAACATCACTGCTAGCCACAAATGAGTGGTTTGTGTCTATAAGATGACACAAAGCATAAAGGATTCTCTGTTTAACAATAGTTCTGATCAAAATGTTAAAAGCTTATTCACTGCTGTGTGTCAAACCTTGAAAATAATTGGCATTTAAAAGAGAAGGCCATGCAACCGCAGTTGCCTGGGTGATTTCAGTGTCAAGTATGACCAACTCCATGGAGTTTAAATACCTTTTCTTTAAAGACAGGTGAGTATTTGCTGTGTTAGTCCACTGCTCCCATAAGCTCAATCTTTGTTCTTGTCGACTCGTTGCCAAGGCACTCCCAAAGCAAGAGACATTTCTGCCTTGCAGTGCTGCATGGCTGTCATGTTAACAGCTGTGTCCCCATGGAAGTGTCACAGATATCACAAAGAGAGGAGGAATGCACAGTGCATCACAAAGTCCTAAATACTAGGGAGAAGAGAGAAAGTAAGATTACCTAGCCCTGACCCTCTATTCATGCAGGATTGCTTCCAGTGATACAGTCTCCAATCTAACTGCAAAGGCATGAGCGTGAGGTCTCCACCTCTTCTCAGGGGGCAACTGTTGCACAGGGTAAACTGTTAGAACACAGAGTGAAGATATATTTTCAGTTTGGAATGATGGGAAACAGAAAGGAAGGAAAAAATTCCACTGTGTTTTACTTTTTTAGTGTACTTAACTATCTTGGGAATATTTGTAAGTGTTGTAAAGAAAGCAGAAGTTACAGCTGTCCTCCATACACCCTACTTGTTTAAACAAACAAATCCACCAAGTAACATTGGCCATTCCTCTTCAACAATTAACTCACAGAAAATTCAAATTTTTTCAGACTCTCTGAGCGTGGTGTGTATTGATATAAAAATATGAAGGATACTAAGTTAATTGTAAGAATTTGGGTTGACCAGGAACACAGAAAGATCAAGTTCAGCCTTCTGTCGGACCACAAGGAGAGAGGGAAGGATGAGAAAGAAGAACCTTGCATGGACTGATTAGAAGTAAAACTAACAGAAAACTCCAAAGAAGAGAAAAAACCCAAACAAACAAAAAAACCCCCAACAAAAACCTGAATGAATACCAGGCTGCAGAACTGAAAAAGAGATTGAGGAGGGAGAACAGTTACTAATATTTATTCAGGAAGGGGTCATTAAAGCAACAGTAAAGAAAGATTTAGCGCAGGGGAAGAACCACAGCAATAATATCAGAAGAGCTCCCTGATGCAGAGAAGCTTCAATAATCACAGATAGTGTTTTTCATAACTTTAAAGGGGAGGGAATTAGGTGGATAGCTAAAGAAGGAGAACGATTCTTTACTTTTCCCATGAGGCTGGGAAGAATAACTGAATATGTTTGTATTTACTATGAATAAAAACCAGCTGTGGGGGGTTGACCTTGGCTGGACACGAGGTGCCCACCAAGTTGCTCTATCACTGCCCTCCTCAGCAGGACTGGGGGGGGGGGATGGGAAATAAGATTCAAAAAGACTCGTGGGTCAAGATAAAGGCAGTTTAAGAAAACAAAAGCAAAGGCTATGCATGGAAGCAAAGGAAAACAAAAGATTTATTCTCTACTTCCCATCAGCAGGCCATCTCCAGCCACTTCCTGGGAAGCAAGCCTTCAGTACGCATAGTGGTTGCTCCCAAAGACAAATGTATTAATAATGAATGCCCCCCCTCCTCCTCCTTTCTCTCAGCTTTTATTGCTGAGCAAATGTCATATGGTGTGGAATATCCCTTTGGTCAGTTTGGGTCAGCTGTCCTGGCAATGTTCTCTCCCAAGATCTTGCCCACCCCCCAGCCTACTAGTGAGTGGGGAGCATGGCAGAGACAACCTTGATGATGTGCAAGGTGACCAAAACACTGGTGTGTTATCAATGCCTTCCTAGCCACCAATACAGAGCACAGCACTAGGAGGGCTGCTCTGGGGAAAACCAACTTTGTCTCAACTGGACCCAATACAACAGCTTAACGGACATTTAAGGAGAAATGTTGCAACTACAGTCCACTAAGTTCAGAAAACTGGTGGAACAGGGTTCAGTGAAGCCAATGAAAGTCAAGAAAAAATGGCTATGGTAAAGGAGAAGGAAAGGCAGTTCTTGTGTACCTGCAATCACAGGCACACAGACAAAAACCCTTCAAAGTATATTTTTGAATACCAAAATGCTATAGGAGAAGAGTGTGTCAACTTAATTTTCAGCAAAAAAAGACTGACATTTCAGAACTCAGGAGCTGTGAGAACTAAGGCAGCCAGTTCTTGACACGACTTCTTTCACTGGAGGTTTTTAAGGACAAATTATATGAAGTTAGATTTCAGTTGTGGACTTTCATAGGGGCCTGTATGGTAGCTCATATGACTATGTATGCACTCTCACATGACCATCATGGGCCTTGTGCAGTTGTAGGGACATGCCTACCTAAGTGATAGGAGAGCTTTGGATGGTGTGACTGGTGTTGCTTACACGTCATGTACAATGCCCAGAGCTCATGACAGGGACTTGGGAAAAGAAAGCCTTCAAGATGACAGATGTGATGCTTGGCTTTTACTTAATATGTTGGGAGAACATAGGAATTAATTCTTAAGAGAACTATTACCTTCTTGCAGCACTACATGACATGACCAATAACCAAACCTTGTCCTCACAAAGAAAATTACTGGTGAAGGGATCAGCCCTATGAAGTAATTGGCACATTTGCAAAATTGAAGAAAAACAACCTGTTGATCCTGATCCCTCTTTCATCCACAAGGCAGCAAAAAGTCAAGTTGTAGACTGCTGTATTAGCCGGCAAAGAACTTGACTTGCCTTCATATCCATTTTGGAATAATTATTCTTATTGGAATTCTGTCTGACTGTGCAAGGTGAGACGGTTCAATTATTTAATCATGCCATCACTCTCAATTTGAAAGGCCAGTGCTACAGCAAATGTGCTTTCTGTTTAATTTATACCGATACTTAACCTAGTTGGTCTGTTCCCTGTTTGCGCATCTTTGGTAATGTATCAGAATATAATGGATATTTCCTCCATTTTTATATCTGTCAAATTTTATGAGTCTCACATTCAGTGGGTGGCTCTGAATATGAAAGCTTTGTTCATTTGTATGTGCATATATTTCCACAGATGCAAGGAAGCTGGGTGGGGTGGGGTGATGGGAAAAGAGATATCACTTTAAGTATGTCCTCTTTCATATTGAGAGGCAAAGCTTTGCAATTTCAGTATACATCCGCAAGTAGTTTATAAATGCTTATACCTGCTGATTACTTCTGTAGTCATTTGTTTCTTTGCCTTTGGACTCCTTCTGCAAGTACGTTAGCTTTCTGTCAGTATTCTAGTGGCTCTAAGCCTTTCAGATACATGATTTCTCAGCCTGTGTTATAGTCTAACAACATTTTCAGTTTCTGCTATAGTCTTTCTAAGAATTGTTCGGAGGGTCACTTAAAGTTTATCTCCTTTTATAGATAGTAAAATATTAAGAGCAGAAATCAGGACAAGAAAACGTGGTCAGTTTTTTTTCCTAGAGAATATCCTTTACTTAAAGCCTGCTTATCAAATGCCTCCCAGGCAAACTGAACAACCAAGGTAAAATTAGGAGGTGTCTGAGGAAACCTCACACGCAAGATTAAAGAAGAATTTGTAGGGTTACTATATATAGCCATGATGATCCAAGCATAAATATGTAGTAATATGAACTTTAGGGTGATTGTGGAGTTGTATTTAATTATCCTTGGGAACACACACAGACATGAGGCTGGTTGGGAAATTATTATTTTTGATAGATTCCTATGGAAAGTTTTGACATAGAGTATATTCTACAAAAAACAAAATTCAGCTATACATTATTTAAAATTTTAAAACCAAGGGAATCTGGTTTCTAAAAGGCAAAAAAATTTCTAATTCCAAAATACTCCTCCTATATTTTCTAAAAATATCTTAATAAAGTCCATCCATGGAGAAAAAGCAAGATATAGCAATAAAATAAAAAAATAAATGGAGTAGTTGGTAAAATATATGCTTTACCTTTTTATGTTTCTGAAATAGTCTTGGTATTTCACAGAAGTAGATTGCACAGGATCTGGAATACCTTTGATAGAGCAACCTCAAAAGATTACTCATTTGGCTGGTATATTAAAGCGTCCTGAAACATTGTTCCCAGAAATCATGGTTAAAAAATTAGCGGAACACTTTCTGCAACAAAACGTAGTTCCACTGAAATAAAAATGTGTCTTTAAATTATGAAAACACTGTTTCAGAGAAACTGTGAGGAAGGAGTTGGGTGAAGGGATGAAGCTCTGTCAATATTTTGGCATCGTCTTTAGACATTTTGAAGTGAAATGTTTGAGCATGTTTTTGAAGGAACTGTTCAAAGCTATGCTTCTGTCTCTGTATTATAATTTTAAAACAAAAGTTGAAATCTAAACATTTCAAAACATTAAAAAATATGATTTTGAAGAGATCTTTCTAATGCTTCAGATTTGTTATAATTTTAAGAAAACAGACTGAAATCCTGAAAGCAGTGTGAAGTGGTGATACTTCTGCATAGTATCACTTCCCAGCTGCTTCATGACCATGGTTGATCTCCAAACCCCAAAGTGCTCAAACAACCATGCTCTAAATGGTAGCGATCTTTCTTCCCATGCTCTTTTTTATGTAAATGGAAATGACTGGAGTATTTGTCTTCAGTTCTGCAACATTAGTTTACCTGTGACTGTACCTTTTCTGACTTCATGCCCATTTTGTCCTGTATCTGCTCTCTCAGCTTTTTCAAACAAAAACGACGAAACACCACAGGAAATAGATTGGAGATTATTAACTAAAGGAAGTCAAGTGAAGTGGTGCTCAAAAGGTCTGTATTCATACACCATTTATTTCTGAGAAATTCATAATTTAAAAAAAAAAGGCAGATTAAGGCTGTGATTAAAGAAAAATAATCAAGTCCAATATTCCCCAGTGAGGTGACAAATAATTATTAGCCTTCTAATTTTAATGGTTACTGTTTTTTGGTTTGGGGGACAACATATACTTTTATTTCTATCTTTTATGAAAATAATATTCAGGCAGTATGTTTTCTAATCCAGTGGCAACCACCTACCTGACTGCCGTGATGGACCACCAGTGTTATGCAGCCCATGGGAGGAGAACCACTCAGTTATTCATTGACATGGAGAGAAAGGCACGGGGAAGGCTTATTTCAGTAAAAACATGTGCCAACTTGTGTTTGGACCAGCTACATGATCCTGGACCAATATGACATGATGGAAAAGCTTTTGTCAGTGGAGCAGTCTCATACATGTGCAATATGAGTTCAAAAGAAGTTTGAAATAATATTTGCTAAGGGATGGGGAACACAGACTGCAGCTGTTTGCCCAATACACAAATTCAATATCTGAATGAAATTGGAACGTATAATCAATATTGGTCTAGAGAGAAAAGCAACAATAATCTTATAGCCCATTGGAAAAGGCCTAGCTTTGTTAACCTTCTGGTCATGCTGCAAAGCCATCTGTTTTTCTTTCATTCTGCTCTGTTAAAGATTTTTAGGAGGACATAGATTGAGCTTGCTATCCTGCAGTGCCGCCCCGTTATTGTTTGTCTCTGTATTGATACTATTATTTCACTGGAATGAAATTATTTCATAGGAATAAGTGTACAGGAAGAACTACAGAGGAACAAAGAATACAGAGCACTGATTTTACAGAAATAAATGAGCATGTGGAACAGATCCACATAATTAAAAATGCAGGCTAGTGGAAATGACAACTTCAAGATCAAGTGTTCAGAGAAACTGGCCACAGATTTACCATGGATTTCAGGTATATGGAAACATTCAGATAAAAGAGGGAGACCTTTCTTCAGCAAAGGACTGGTAATTCTCAACTGAGTTGGCAGTGTAAATGCCCCATGAACACACATCAGGTGGACAGTTGGAATGTACTTTGCCACTTTCTGTGGCTAAACGAGGCAAAGTTAAGACATCACAGATAAACTTGCAGATCTAGACATGTTTCCTTCCTGTATTGGTATGTTCAGTATGAATTTAGCTTCTCAGTTTTCCATGAAATTTGGCATAACGCAAAATATTTATGAATGTTTCTTTCTTATTTCTGGTCCTTCCCTCTACCTTGAAGAGAATTGAATTCTCCTGAGGTATTTTGAGAGCTAAGAACTTAGTTAAATAGTACCTTTCTTCCTTAAATTCAGAGTCAAATGTGGATTAAAAGCTCCTGTTGGAAGGTCTTCAGCTCCTGGGAGCTCTTTCTTTGAAAAATGCAACAGCTTTAGAAGAGCATGAATGACACAGTGCATGTAGACCAGGGGATGGAAATTTGAGAAGATAAACATCTGGCTTCTTCAAGCACAAGAAGCAAAGTTGCTCATGAGGTGCTTGACTGGAGATACGTTAATTTAAGGAGATGCATTCCAGTTCTTTACCAGTACTGTTAGAAACAAAGATGCCAAAGAGGTGCCAAATACTTACTCTGTTCAAGAAAGAAGAAAATGAGGATAAACTCCTGTTTTAATTAAATCTCTTTTCAGTCTCAAGCATGAGTGCCACTAAATTAGCTAAGGAAGTAGAGATTTTTTTTAGATAGAGAAGTAAAACTTGTTATCCTCTGCTTTTGGAACAAAAGGACAAAATATCACGTATGTAACCTTATCTCTGTGAAGCTTAGACTACAGGCTTTTATTTGGGTGTATGAGGCATTTCTCATGTTCTGTGACTGACAAGTATATTGCCTATCTATTTATGTCCTTCTGCACAGTATCTGTCACTGACTTTACATTTAACCACCACGGCTTTTCAAACATGGCAAAGTCTAAGTGGCAAGGTGCAAAGTTTTGAGTTTTTCTCTTGGTGTGTTTTGCATGCTAATAGTGGAACAGGCGTGACACATTCCAGTTTTGAAGATAGGCTGCATAAGAGATCAAAAGCACAAAAAAAATAGAAAATAATCAGACTGAAGTAATATTTTCTGAGTGATGCCTGCAAACAACACATAAAAGTGCAGAAAAGATTCATTGGCGATATATCTCTTCCAGCGCCATGCGAACACAGCAAGTACAGACACACAACAAAATTATATACTGATTATTTTTTTGTAAATATTTTTTTAAAATCAGGGCCATTATTTTGTTTGTGTACATAAAAGATACCTGATTTAAAAAGTTAATCTAAACCAGAAGGTTTGAAAATGGGTTCAGATAATCTTTCCATTCTCTCAGTACAAAATTTAGATGCAGTAGACATTGTAAGGAACGTTGAAGCCATCAAATAATCACAAATATCCTGTCTGTGTTTTCTGCCCTGCTTGGATTCCAAGCAGTTAAAACCTCTCCGAAAGTACACCATGCTTCCAGATGAAAGTTTCCAAACTGAGTCTTGAAGAGATCCAAATGTGTCATTTAACATAATTCCTCATCTGATGCTGAGCTACCCACAGCAGGTGAGGTAACTGCCTTCCAGTCATGGAATGCTAATGTAATGTGCAGTGGTGCCATTTGGAAATTTAACTTGGAGTCAACTTTCAATAAGCCATTTCTCCTTTTTGATATGAAGGTTTTCTTTCAAAATGGACCTATTTGTGTGAATTGCAGGCAGGCCTGTTTGGAGTCCGACTATTTTACACAGTTGAAGGAAAGCAGGCTAGTGCTTTTTATGCAGTGAGTATCAGGTAGATACACATTTGACACAGAGCACGCTGAGTTATCAACTTTTTCCAAGGGCAATCATATATCTTGTGTATCCAGAGCCAAATTATACTTGACATTTCATTTAAAGCCTGAGATATCCTGGTGCTAAAGCAGAGACTGAGTGGTAAGAGGAGGAGGGTGTTCAGTTTGACTGGATGGATGTTTCTATTCCTGCCCTACTTGTCTGGGTTATAGATAAGGTCTAATTGCCTACCATCACCCTATATTTTAGCCAGATGGAAATCTCAGATTTAATTCTTTTCCAATGACACTCCTTCCTATGGTAGTTTTTGCCTGGCAATGTTAAAGGGGACTAATCTGAGCTAGCTTCAGATGGCATCGTAACCAGCATTATTTATGTAGCAGGTTGTGAAGGTTCCTTTGGTTATATCCACAACTTTCACATCAAGCCTGGTAGTTTGCAGATGGAAATGCATCCCAGTCTCAGCCCATTGAAAATCTTCATATCTTATTATGCGTATTCATTGCAGCCAATCTTTTCATGCTCTCAACATCAAATTAAAAATACAGACTCTTTTGCTGAGGTGGTGGATGGGTAAATGTCAGTGGGATGGTATGGCAAAGGTAGCATTAAACACTTTTATCCTTCATCACAACCATGGAAACTTTCAGTTGCTGGATCGGTCTGTGACTTTTATTGAAATAGACTTAAAGCTTCTCAAAGCTTACACAGTATCACCCTGGAGTCATGGGATATAATCTGTATCTATGGAACTAGGTTGAAATACTGTGTTCATTCCACTTTTATTAAATTATTTTCCAGTGAAAACTGGATCAAAACTGATGACCTAGTCCTGACAGAAACATCCACAGCAGGAAGAGTTTCAGGATATAATTTCCTAGGTATTTCATAGCAAAATTACTTCTGTATTTTGATACCTCCTCAGCCATGCCATCCTGGGTCTGTTGTGAATATCATTGTATGCAGCATGATTATTGTAAAGGACTATTTTTTCTGATTAAGAATATTGTTCATGGCAGCAAATGCTATTGCTGAGGGTGAGGAGGCCCTTTATACATTCTTGCATTGTTTCCTTCATTATATTTTTATTTCACGTGTCACAGGCAGGCACATCTCATACATCTTAATTATATGATTATCTTCCAAGATGGAGACATCTTTCCTGCCTCTAAGGCGGGGGAAGTTACAGGAGGAAGGGATTCTTGTATATAAGTATAAACAGAAATAGAGGAAGTCCCACATTATACCAAATTGTTTTCACATTTCCGTCCCTATTGATTTTTCAAAAGATAATTATTGTGGGTGTAGTGTGAGATGCTCTCATTAGGAGCCCATTGATTGTTAGCCACTATTATTGCTTCAGATGTTGGAACTGAGGAAATAGATAAAAGGAAAAATTAGGGTCAATATTTTGTTGCTTTAATGTTTGTTAATTGCACACTTTGGGCACTTCCTTTATAATTTTTTTTTTTCTAATAAAACCCTGGAAAATTAATTTTCTTTTTTACACAATGACCTCCTCACTTTTATTAAGGTCAAAGAGGGAATGTATATTCCTTCATAAAAAGCAACCTTGGATTGATTGAAAAAACAAAAGCCCATTCAATCTTTTAGTGCAAAATGGCCAGTCTTTCAATTGCATCTGCACTAACCTGTGCTGGAAAGAGCAGAAGCACTATCGTTCATTTAGCAACATCACTCACCACTGTATAGTCTTCTGGAGAGTGCCTGTTAGTTGTGAAGTTATTCCTTCACATGGTTTCCCAGAAAGATCAGGGAAACCTGTGAAATGCTGCTAAAATTACACATTCTCACTTCTCCTGTGTAAACAATATGTCTAAAGCCTCTCTTTCAGTCTAAGCAATATGGTATTGACTCACTCTGCAAAGACTTTCTACCTATTCTGAAGGACTGTCCTAAATTTAGAGGTTTTCCTGTCTGTTTTAATGTCATTGCAAAGGACTTGTAGTTGTTAATGTACTAGTAGTACAACAGACCCCAGAGGTAAAATAAAGAAACAATTCCCAAAGCCCAGATGGGAAGCCAAGAGAAGCTACTGGGCAAATCCCACAAGGCACCTATGTGCCCAGCTCCATGGCAGAGTTCATAACAGGGTTCATTGTTTTCTGCTGAGGTCATGGGTAGGGTTAGGCACCTATGATTGGGATTCCTAGCAACTAGTGCAGACACTGAAGACATGAAGGACACCTCAGACATGCAAAAGATATATTTCTGATCTCCTCCCACTGCTGGATTTGGTGGACAAAGCCTGGAGACCTAAATGAGATGAAGACAAGCTTTCCTAAAACATCCCAACTCCCCTATCCCATCTCTGACTGGGAGCTGCTCATGGTTTTTTTTGCACCAAAGCTTCTCTACATAAAGTTGTCTCCTTGCTCATTGATACACAAAGTTTTGGCTTCTTTCTTGCAAATTTGTGCAGAAAGAACAGAGGCTCTCACACACGCATCACCTTTTTGCTCTTTCTGGGCTTGCAAAAAGCCTGGCATCCCCTAAGAAAAAGGAGTTGGGGGTTCAAAGCCCTTCCCCCCAAAAAGGCATAGAAGTTCATTTCTCTTCTGTCTGAGTGTGCAGAGCACAGAGCTCTAGCTCAGTCCAGGAGATGGTGCTCCCACCAGCCACATTAATGATGGAAATTACTGTGGCTGCTTAGCTCAGTGCTTGCTGCATGCTGGAGGCGGGTTCTGAGTCCATCTGCAGGGCAAGGTTTTTCAGAGGATTTAAGCATAAAAAGATGAAGAAATTCTATTTTGAGGATCCTGCTGACCTTTTTCCTATCTTGGTTGGTCACGACAGGGAGAAATGAAATGACCTCAGTGCTTGTATACTCAGGGAATCAAATTCTATGTAAAGTTGAACCCTGCAAACCTACGTGCTTCTGTGGATCAGGTGCTGATACCTATTTTTCCAAGGCCGCAGAGACTATCTGCAATGGATCAAAAGATTTCATCTAGAATTACTTACTCAGCCCTTGCCCTTTGCACGAAAAAATCTGCCACTGCCTTTCTGCAGCTGCCCGGTTCACTTGCTACTTGAAGGATGGCCTGGCTTTTAAGGGCATGTCTACATTGTCAGCTGCAGACAGACACATGCTATGCTCTGAACTGGAGCTACCTTTCCCTAGGAGCTGTGCAGAGATGTAAATGCAAAACTGCTGTGATGCTAATGAGTCCAGCTGAGGGACATTGTGTCCTACCGGGCTTTAGGCACATGCATTTCTTCCAGGGAGAGCATTGATGTAGTGATCAACATCCATCTTAAAACAACATTATTTTGTTTGGTGTCAGGGAGAAAAAGTATTAGAGAGACAAATAGGATTTTAAAATAACAAACAGCAGGAATATATATTTAGTCTTAGCTTTCCAATTTGACATGTCACTCTGAGTCAAGTTAGATAGGCCTTGATCCCACGAATGGGACTTCTAAATGTTCTAACAAAGCACCAATTTTCTTAGAGTGGAGCTTATGTCAGTGCTATTGTTCCCTCTATTTTTGCTAACATGCACGAGCTAACATTGAAATCTTTAGGTTAACACCGTTAACATGAAACCTGATCTCTTTTCAAAACCAGACTGGGCAATATTGAGTAAATATTTGGAGTGGGGTTGCCATAATCATGATTCTCCATGTTACTGCAGCTGCAATTTTAGTGCCTAATTTGAGAATTAAGTGTTTTAAAACAAGCACGGGTTACCTGCAGACCCTGCACTCACTACTAGGTGGACACAAAGTGATTTGATGGTCTGGAGGAGAATGGATTAGAGCTGCTGAGGCTCCTTATTTGGATACTACCCTTGAGTGACTAATAGAAAAAACAGTTTTCAATTTTCACTAGGTAATTCATCTGACTGTTACCTAAACTTCTCCCTAGAGAGAAACAGTTTTGGGAGAAAAACTATTTGTGAAATACACAGCAATATACTGACAGCTACCAAAAAAAGACTCAACTAATGTGACACTTGTCACACTAATGAGCACCAGTTCATATTAAGAGTTTGACACTCCAGAATTAACATAATTGATTGGTCTTTTCTTATTGTTGTTATTTTCCCTGAACTAACCTTAGCGTAAAAAGTTAGCTGATAATGATGGGTCATCTGTTTATAAACATCTCAGTGTCACTTCTTGGATGAGCATGTGGAAGCATCATGTACAAAGCAAAGCTCAGTTCAGTTTAGCAGGAGGATTAAGCCATTAAACAGTCTGTGAGCATAAAGATCTCTGTACCTGCTCTGTCATCTGCACTCCTGCTTAACCAGCAGCAAACATGTGTTGTAAATGCCACATCATATGCCTGTGCGATCCTGCCCTGGGTTAGCATAATAAATACCCTAAATTGTATTATGCTGTGTATCAGTTGCTCAGTATTCAAGGTCTGTTCCTCCCTAACCTAAAATTATGATTTATCGCTGCCTTTGATTTTCTCTATTGACTGCTAGCTGTTTCTGTAAGGTTACTGTGGAAACAGGAAGAGGATCCAAAGATAGCAGTTTGTCTGTAGCATGTCTGTGCATCCATATGTCACATCTATATGGCCTAGAGGTGTTGATGTGTAAGAACAAACACTACAATAGGGAGGGCTTGCATGTTAGGATATTGCAGCAATCACTGTTCTGTTGGCAGTAAATGTGAGGGCTCACAGTTGGCAAGCATACAGATATCTTAAATGCCATTTTTCCTGAAGGATGCTCCATGACTCCTTATTCTGGACTAAGAAAGAATATTTACTTCTGCAAAACACTGCAAAATAAAGCAGTCTTTTCTTGATTCCTCCC
Source organism: Pandion haliaetus (assembly GCA_013401275.1). Taxonomy (NCBI): domain Eukaryota; kingdom Metazoa; phylum Chordata; class Aves; order Accipitriformes; family Pandionidae; genus Pandion; species Pandion haliaetus. Next base: position 48,673 of record VYZV01034867.1, on the reverse strand, counting down.
CCCACCCAGGGAGAGGGTTAGAAAGGTTTCTTCCTTTCTTGCTTTTGTATCCTTCATCTGTAAACCTCAAACGACCTGTGTAGCCCTGTCCCCATCTTACAAATCAGGTGAAAGAGGCTTTGAATGCAGAGTTCCCAGCCATCCTCCTGCCTTAGCTGCACAATTCGGCTCCTTCAACTGAACTCAGTGGCAGAGCCAGTCCCACACATGGCCTTGGCTGGATCCAGCCTTCAACGTCAGTTCCTCGATTTCCCATCAGTCAAGGGAAATAAAGATACTACCTTAGCGATCAGGTCTGTTGAGACTGCCAATTCTCATCATGGGATTAGTTCCACCTATTTTTATTTGTTGAAATATTAGATGCTGAAGATAAGTGTTATGGGTTTGTGTGGTGTGGTTTTCTTTGGTGGCAGGGGAGGGGGGCTGCAGAGGTGGCCCCTTTAAGAAGCTGCTAGAAGGTCCCCGGCGCCAAAACGTCGGACCCGCCTCT
>VYZV01034867.1:0-31905 GCA_013401275.1 Pandion haliaetus | reverse complement strand
GGGGGGGGGGAATCTGTCCTCATTGCAATAATTTTTTTTTTAGAAGCATTGATACAGTGACAAGACCCATCCCACAGGGCTTACAAATTACTTTTTTATTAGATGGATGGCTCTATCTGCCTGGATGAGCGTGCTTCAACTGGAAATGCAGTTTTAAGGTTAATATGCTTCTAATATATTTTTCTTAATTTTTCCTTTTCATAGTATTACAGCTATGGGAGATAAGTAATAAAAGCACAACCATACATGTGCAGCAGTTATTTTCTTTGAAATGGTTAAATAAACATTTGGTTTCCTTTTTTATAACACCACTTGCTTCATGTCCCTCTAACAAGACACTTAGAATTAATGTGTCTCCAAGACTTGCCTTCCCTCCCCTTCCCCTTCCCCTTCCCCCTTCATTCCCCTACCTTCGTCCTTTCACCTTCCTCCTCCCATCTTCCTTTCTCTTCCTCTGTTTTCCTTTCTTTTCNAAGGGCAGACAAAGGTGACAGGAGGAAAGCATTTCAAAGTGGCAGCTGTGATCTAAATCATGTTGGAATTGGGTAACCTGGATTTAGGGGAGAGGTTGGAAAGGAAGGGCGTAGCACTGGGAGAGGAGCTCTTTGTTTTTTTTCCTCTGGAAAGGGCCCTGTTCCTCAGGCTTGGGCCCTGATTTTTGTTTTACATCCGCTACTGCAAGGCTGATGCGCGCCCACCGACCTCACTGGAGAGGGGCCTGATGCCCAGAGAAGCCACAAGTTGCTGGGGTCAGCTGCAGGTATTGGGACATGCTCCTGGCACAAGCAGTGGCCTCTCCCTCTCCCTCTCCTCTCCCTCTCCTCTCCTCTCCTTTCTCTTCCAGAAGCACATAAGGTTTATGTATAATTCAATCAATACCTCCAGGCAAACTATTTGATGATTACAATAAAAAAAAATCTCATTTTGCTGTACTTTGGAGCGGTAGTTTCATTATTGCATGTCACTTGGTTACAAAAGTTTATGGGACTGTAACTCCCCAAAGGACATTTTAAACATACACTTTTTATGTCAACTAAACTCCAAGATAAACCAAAGCGTTAAAATGAGACATTGGAATTGTTTCCTTTTGTCTTTGATTGATATGAATGGGAATCATAAAAAGTCTTTTTTCACCCTTAAATCCCTGCAGCCTCCCCTTCCCTTTTGAGTGTGTTACCAGTAGACAGAAAAATATGTTTTCCTGTGTGATTTCTGAATGAGTAACAGCACAGCAGTGGTACCAAGCATCAGAAATGGGGACAGTGTCAAAGCTGAAACTTGGTCACAGAGCGCTAACACAGGACTTGAATGGTAAGTCCTTAACCACACGTTTTACTTCCCTTTCTGATCCATTTTTAACCTCTATCTAAAGGCAGACTGATTTATTTTCACTAAAAGGAACTACTTATGCTCCTGGTAGTAAAGAATAGATGTGCTGCAGCAATCCAGTTGGTGCTACATATTTACATCTTTGTCTCACTCCCACAAATGCAGAAGCCACAAGAATCTTCCAGAGGCAGCCTGGGAAAAATACTAGTCTTGGTCGCATCTGAGCTAGCTGAAAGCTGTAGAAGGTTCCCTGTTGGCTTATGTGGTCAACATTTGAGAGATAGTATATGCATTTTGAGTAATTAGCTGAGATGCAAAAATGCACAAGCAAGCAAGCAAAATTTTCCTTTTTATATAGGAAATTTAAGACATAAAAATCCTTCCTCAACCATAAACAACTTTTATGATAATCTTCACTTTTGCTGCATAAAACACAGAAATAAACAAAACATTGAAAGTGAGAAGGTCAAGTTTTTCTGAAGGTGGGTATTGGGAAATTCACTGGATCAAAGTGAAAAAAAAAAAAGAAGAGAAGTCAGCTTTTTGCAGATCACTGTGGAAAATAGTATTACTGCTGCTTCTAGCTCTCTGTCTTGCAAGACCTGGGGCTTTAACGAATGAAGGCACACCAGGGCTCTACCATTTCAGAGGAACTTTATAGTAGGCACAATGTTCTGTAGTGCTTTGAAGGTCTAAGGTTATGCATGACTTCACTTAAAATGTGTATTTTGTTCCATTTCTTATCCCGCCCTGAACTGTACAATGATTTGAATTGTTAAATCTGCTCATGTTTCCACCAGAAAAACTTATTATTTATTGCCATTTGTATTTTGCTAGTCCCTAATGAGCGCTGCTCAGCTGCCTACCAAGGTTAAAACATAATTATGAGGATTAATGCTTGAATCTCAATCATGATAATGACTCTTTTTGATTTGAAGTCCCCTGAAATAAACAGGACTTGTCTGCTGCCCTTACTGAGCTTTTGATCATGCTCAAGACTATCTTGTAGTAATAGTGTACAAGAAGAAATAGTTTGGTTGCTGTAAGCTCATAGGAGCTTACAGGCAGGGCTGATTAGAGGGAAAACTTGAGTCCAATGAACAAGCAGGAGTGGTCCAGAGAGAGCAAAGAGCATTGGTAAAATAGTAATAGGGTAAACATGTATTCAGCCTGGTGGTTCTAATCAACTGAAATGAAATCTCTAAGTTTATATAGGGTATTGGTGAGCCAGCAACAAAGGTAAAGCAGAAGGAGCAGAGTGATACCCCTGCAGGGCTGGCTGGCTGCAGGATAGGATGACCACATGGTAGGAGNAGGTCCCCCCCCCCCCCCAGTTTAGAGAATAAAGGTTTATGTGTGGGCTTCTTCGCCCTTAACTCCCTGCAGCAGCAGATAGAGCTCTTTATGGATGATTTCTATCCATAGTACCATCAAGGGAAGAACCTTTACATTTGTAATAAACTCAGAGTTTTAGGTTTGGAGATTTTTATTTTTCTTTTTTTGCTTTTTAAATTTTATTTCCCTTCTTGTTATTCTTCACACAACAAAATAAGTTCAGTATTTAAACACAAAAAGGCTTGAGCATGGGAAAGTAAAAGTCTGAAGGGAAGGAAAACACATATGTAATCTTTCCCACACAGAGTCAAACACTGAGAAGGGGAAGAAAACCGTCAAGGAGACAAACAACTGCAAGTATCAGATGAGGGAAGACAGAGCTTTCAGGAAGAAAGTCATTCTGGCCACTGCTGTGCTGGGACCGTTTACTTTTCACATGGTGCTTAATCATAATAAATTAAGTTTTATTTTGCATTTTGCAACTTGCTAACTTGGCTCAGCAGGAAATGGGAGGAGTCCTGGGACACCAAATGGTGTTTAACTGAGAATAACAACAATTTCCTCCCTGCAGGCTGGCATAAATAATGAATTCAAAATGTGCCTCTTTTGAGCAGATTATTCCAGCTGCTTCTTGTTCTTAAAGCTCATTGGGAGGTTTAACACCAGAAAGTCAGCCCTCCTGAAGCTACAATTATCATCCTCAAGCAGCAGTCCTGGGAAATGATGAGTTTGATCAAAGCAGCTTTGTGTTGCTAGAGATGAAGAACTGCAAGGGTTCCTCCAAAGTTCAAGTGAAGGTCCAGCCAAGGTGGCCCACATCCCATCTGAGGTCTGCTACAGGATGGCCTCAGTTTGTCCAACGTGGGTCTGAAATACTACCAAATCTGAGAGGTGTTGATCTTTCTGCCTTCTTTGCACCAACTTACATACCAGCATGGGGCTTCAGAGAATGAGACCCAGAACAAGGATACACCAGGCAGGTAAAACAACAGAGAAGATTTGGGTCAGACAGTAGGGGAGGGAAAAATAAAATCCAAACTTTTGTGAGGCTACGGATAGATAAGCACAGTGAGAGATTGCTTCAGGAAACAGAGGAACCACTAGCGTTATAGGGGGTTATAGGGACAGGTTAGACAAGCAGCTGTCAGGAGTAGTTTAGGAATAGTTTGCCTGGTTTTGAGTAGAGGGATGGACCAATCAGTCCCTCAAGGTCCCTTGCAGCCCTGTATTCAATGACTGATGGAAATTCTGATATGCTTGCAAGAACTTGCTTCCAGGTTCAAACAGGCTATATTCAGTGCCCCATCCTGTTCTCTGGAGCTAATAGCTGTTTTGCCACTGTCTGCATTAGGAGCAGGGTCAGATCCTTAATTAAAGCTATGATTAGCTGCAGATATATTTTTCTGGGATTAATGAAGGTTCTGCCACTTGTTAATAGTAATTTCCCTGTGGGTATCTTCCCATTAGAAAAAAAGAATGAGACCCAGTGACTGCAAAGACCCAGTGACTGCACTGATTGGCCTTTAAATAATAGAAATAAATACATTTCAGTATTTACAGTTGCCTGTTTTTTTGACTGATTTCTGGAGGCAGAAGAAGGGGGGTGCGGTGGGGGTGTTTCCCTTTTGTCCCTATGAACTGTTGCAAATTATCCCCAGGTCCTATCTGTCAGACCTCACAATTAAGCCTTAAGGGAATAGTGCACTCAAACAAATATTTCAATCCATCTTTGTCAGCAGAGCGACAGGCTGTCAGTGTTAAACGCAGTCTCATGCCTATGCTGTAGAGCTGAGATTATCTGTGCTGCTGCCCTGTCCAGTAGCTGCTGTGGAAAACTACAGGTGTTTGTCTTCCATCTTAAAGAGAGGCTCTCCTGAGATTTGCTCTTAAGCCTGCTGGAGAGTAGCCGTCCCTTGAGGGTCATGTTCCAAGCACCTGGTTGTCACAGGATAAAGCTCCTCTCTACATCAAAATGCCTTGGCCAAACTCAGTCCTGGCAGAACTTTGTTTTTATCAGGGATGTTACTTCTGGGGTAAATGGTTAATTTCTTTTCTCCATCACTTAGAATACTGCATTTATTTCATGTTCTTGGGTTGACCCTCATTGCTGTGGTGTCTAGGTAGTCATGGGCTTTGTTTTTATTCATGCAACCTCCTGCAAGGAAGAAAGGTGATCATATCTGCAAAGTGGGAATGACTTCCCATGCTGTAACAGAATTGGCACATACAATGTGCCTTGGTTACCCCTGCACACATCTTAATAATCTTAATTGCTGTGGGTGGGTGAAACACCCCATCCTCTTGTCCCATAAAAGTTTGTGACTTCTCCACCCTAAACGCTCTATAGAAAGACTTAGGGCTCCTGAGAGAGGGATTCACAGAGGTTTGTGTCTGTGGCTGGATGCAGTTTGGACTGAAAATACAGTGGTAATTAGTCTGAGGAGCAAAATGTTGAACCCCCATGTCTGTACAATTTTGGGTCTCAATAGGGTGTGGCTGTGGGAATTCTAGGATGGCTACTGTATGGAAAATTATGCTGAAACTTTTACCTTCATGGGGTATGAATGGAGTTTCTCTTCTCCAGTCAGATGTCTATCTTCTTGAATATTTTTAGAATATATCTATAATTTTTGCCTTTTTAATGAAACTTTCCAGTGAGTTTGGGCCTATAAATATGAATGAGCTCCCCCAGGAAACACATTCACTTCTTTCTTTAAGAAACAGAAGTGATAACTGTCATTGAAAGGAAGTGTACGATTTTAAGCTGCAAAAGGTGCTGTCAGGCAATAAGTAATATTCTCCCACCTCTTCTAAATACCAAATCCTAGGGGTTAAACTTTGCTAGTGCCTGGCCAGAAAACAAGAATTTCTTCTGTATAACTATGTATTTTCCATTGTTATGAATTACTGTGTTTTCTTTTCATACTCTCTGTGCTCTAAAAGTTTCATATGTAAATCAATAGCAAAAATTAAACAAGATAAGGCTGATTTGGAGAGGGGAAAAGAAAAAAAAAACCTGTGAATTCAATTTATGGTTTAGCTGGAGATACATGAGATTTTGCCAGAACCCTCTTTAATCCTGTTTCAACAACACAAACGTGTCTGTAGTAATTCATGGGGTATAATGTGAGGTTTTATAGAAGTACTTTGTACTATACACTATATATTATTTGAGAGAGGAAAAATATTTCTGTCTTACAATTGTTTAGCATAAAAATTATACTCAGTTTCCCTGGCCACACTGAATGATCTTTCTCACATTCAATGGTGTTATTAATTTTAATAAGACATGTTTAAATTAGGCTATGCTCACCCTGTTTATTAGTTGTATTCCCATGAGATTCCCATAACAGTATGTGTGGCTCTTTTTATGGCTAGGCAATCCACATCTGTATAAACACCACCCAAACCCAAGAAGGGAATGAATAAAGCCAGGAAATGTTAAAACTGAGGAAGAGATGATGGAGGTTGCAGGAGATTGTCTGCAAGCTCCTTTGGGAGGGCATGTCTCACAAATGCTAGCCCTCGTTCTCATGGGGGACTTCAACTTGAGAGATTTCTGCTGGAAATACAATACAGTGGAAAGGAAACAGTCTAGGAGGTTCCTGGAGTGTGTGGAAGATAGCTTCCTGACACAGCTGGTGAGCAAGACAGCTAGGGAGGGAACCACGCTGGACCTGTTGCTGTTTGTGAGCAGAGAAGGACTTGTAGTGATGTGATGGTTGGAGGCCATCTTGGGCATAGCGATTATGAAATGATAAGTTTTCTCTTCTTGGAGAAGTAACATGGATCAGCAGAACTGCTACCTTGGAATTCTGGAGGGCAGTGTTTGGCCAGTTTAGGAGCCTGGTTGACAGAGTTCCTTGGGAAGCAGACCTGAAGGGCAAAGGAGTGGAGGAAGGCTGGACATTCCTCAAGAAGGAAATTTTGAAGGCCCAAGAGCAGGCCATCCCCATCTGCTGAAAGACAAGCTGGAGGGGAAGACTGGCCTTGCTGAACAGGGAGCTTTGACTGGAACTCAGGGAAAAAAAGAGAGTTTGGAGACCTTTGGAAGAAGGGCCAGGAAACTCAGGAAGACTACAAGGACGTCATGAGGTTATGCAGGGAGAAAATTAGAAGGGCCAAAGCCCAACTAGAACTTAATCTGGCTACTGCCATAAAAGACAACAAAAAGTGTTTCTATAAATACATTAGCTACAGAAGGAGGGCTAAAGAGAATCTCTATCCTTTATTGAATGCAGGGAGAAACAGCGACAAAAGATGAGGAAAAGGTGAGGTACTTAATGCCTTCTTTGCCTGAGTCTTTAATGGTAGGACCAGTTGTTCTCTGGGTATAAATTCCCCTGAGCTGGAAGATGGGGAGCAGAATGAAGCCCCCATAATCCAAGGAGAAATGGCTCGTGACTTGCTACACTAATTAGATACATAAATTGCCATGGTTAAGCCCAGCCAGCAACAAAGCACCGCAAAGCCACTCCCTCACACCTCCCCCTCCCCCACCCCCAGTGGGATGGGGAGGAGAAAATATAAAGAAAAGCTCATGTGTCAAGACAAGGACTAGGAGGGATCGCTCACCAGTTATGCAGTTATGGTCATGGTCAAAAAACAAACCCAACTTGGGGAAAATAACAAAACCTATTTAATTTACTAAAAATCAAAACAAAACAGGATCATGAGAAGTAAAACCAAACCCCAGAACACCTTCCCCCCACCCCTCCTCCCNACGGGCTGCAGTTCCTCACAAACTTCCCTGGCGCGGGTCCTTTCCGCGGGCTGCTCTCCAGTCACACACTGTTCCATGTTCACCTCTCTGGGCTGCAGGGGGACAGCCTGCCGTCTCACCACGGGCTGCAGGGCCATCAGCCTCCTCAGGCACCCCTCCTCCCCCCTTGTTCTTCACTGACCTCGGTATCTGCACAGGGGTTCCTCTCACATTCCAATCCCACTACCCACTGCAGGTTCCCCTTCTTCAATCTGTTCTCCCAGAGGTTCTACCACCATCACTGATGGGCTTGGCCTGGGCCAGAGTTGGGTCTGACTTGGAGCTGGGGGATCTTCCAGCATTTTCTCACAGGAGCCACCTCTGCAGCCCCGTCCCCCACTGCTAAAACCCCACAATACAACCCCAAAACCTGGATGTAGTAGCTCACTGATCTCAGTTGGAAAAGCCACTTGGCAGCTGGCTTGTCCTCTGTTTTCTACATTTTTGCATTGGGTTTTCAGATTCTTAGAAACATATGAATTAGTTCGATCCTTCTTAATGGCAACAAGTCATGTTCATGGACACCTAAAGTTGTAAGGTTACCTTAGAAATTTCAAAAGCAAAAGGTGCCCTGCAGCATAATGGACAAACATATTGAAAAGCCTTTGGAAATGTCGGTATTAAGTACAAAAAAGTACTTATTTGAAATTCTATCAAATTTGGGAATGATATGGTATGCATGAAGATAAGATGATTTAGGAAATGTGTTTATGAAACAGGAAAAGCAATGCATGAAATGAGGCCAGTTGGTCTGATTTTAGTAGAGCGAGAGGCTTTTTTGGAAGAGAAAACCATCCATGCTCTGAAAGTAAGTGGAAAATGGCAAAGAGAATTTCCATGGTGGTCTGGAATAAAAAATAAAAACTATAGCATTTTCTTGAACTAGGAATTGGGACTGATGGGAATGACCTACAGGAAAGCCGCAATGCAATTGAGCACAGAAGGGATAGTAATGTAATCGTAATGTTGATGTGTTAGTGCAAAGAGTAAGGCTGTGATTTGGAAGATTTATAACAAGGGTTTCTGCCCCAACCTGGTGACTCAGCTGAAGACAACCAGGGAGAACAAAGGGGAAGATTATTAGGCAGCAATGTGGAGGGAACATGAAAAATGCCAGTATGATCTGTCAGTGTAAGTTGAGATAGGGAAATATTAAAGACATTGTACAAGGCACTGAGACATCTCAATGGGAGTTATGTGTATAGTTTGGCCATCTGTAATGGAGAAAGATGAAATAAATCTGAAACAAATGATGGGAGAGAAACACAGAATGTACCTGTGAAGTGCAAGGGGATGAATAATAGGAGTTTCTGCCGAGAACAGGGGGATATTGGGAAAAACTCAGTCTTGGCTGGTTTAGACTATCACAGAGTGATTGTGGGCCACAGATATGATAACATAATCAAAAAAGGGAATGGTATTTCAGGATGTGTGAAACAAAGTATTTTTACAAGAGATGGCAAAATGGTAATGTTGCACAAGGTAAAGGCTAGAGCATGTGCTTAATACAGAAATGGGGAAAAACAGAATAAAACCAGCAAAAAAATCTCACTTACTTGTTCAAATGATATGATTGCTATTAAGATCATCCTAGGTGACTGAACATCAAGAAACGAAAAGATATAATTATCTTGAGGAAATTGTTGGCCCAAGAGTAAATGGATAGGAGTGAGACATGAGTAAATATGTAAACATAACATCTGAGGAGAATCTGTAGCTACCAGACTGGAGACGTTATAGAAAGTTTCTCCGTTAGTGGAAGAAGAGGAGGGAAATCTTGCTGGACATAAAATGGAGTTTGGATAATTTGTAGCTGGAAGTTTAAGTTGAATATTCTTAGAGTGCTACAGAGCTCATGGCAAGAAGTCAGGGACTGGTGCTGGAGAGCCATGGACCTCTCTCCTGGCAGAGGGATGCTGCAATCCCAGATAACTCTGGTGGCATTGAGTCACATAGGCTGATGCCATGCAACCTCTTTCCATGTATTAAATGTTATGCTATGATTTCCAATTAGTTCAGAGTTTCCTTTAAGCTACTGTGGCTGTATTTTCAATCCATGCCAAAATGATCTGATATCAGTAATATCAGGATTTGGATGTATTAAGCTACTGTATGATTTGTGTTTTACTTTTTATTTGTTTCTTTTTTTGTTCTGGAAGGGCTCTTCAGAAGCAACTTATTAAATTAGTTCAAACCCTTCAAATATAACTTTGGTGTAATGGCATTTCAGGGAAAGCAACAAAAAAAGGGAAGGAGAGAAAGAATTAATTTTATCTGTTAGCTCAAACTGTAATTTAGGTCTCTTTCTTTATGAAATGGTCTTAGAAGTCTAAGGAAGTAAGTCACCTACCTTATACCATCATGTAGATCTTCAGCATATTACGTAATTGGCACTAGTAATTTTGTAAATGTGTGGAAATGGGAATTTTAATATGTGGTAATAGCACAACCACAGACTTGATAGCTTTCTCTCTGAAGCATCACCTTATTGCATTAGCAGGCTAGTTTTAGAAAACTAATTCAAAATCATGCCTCTTCTGACTGGATTTAAAAGAAGACGTCTGTTGCATTTCTTACACTAAAAAATAGAAAACAATAAATAACTAGGCATAAAGTTCAGTATTATCTGAAAGATAGAAGGTTATTTTAGTGGAGGAAACAAATAAATGCCCTTAATCTGTCACTATATGATTGCACAGTGAATAGAATCACTTTTTGTGATTATTATTTTTATTTGAAAAATTCTGCTTCATGTTTCTGCCGTGTTGCAGACTTTCTCAGAAAAGTCACTTTATCTCTCAGTACCACCATTTCCCTTGTGTTTAAAGGAAATAATATCATTCCTTGGCTTACCAGGGATGTTAAGAGGACAAATGTTTTAAGGATTGAAAGGCGCTCTAACTGTGGTGGAGGAGCTGGAATATAAAAAAAAATAACAAACTAGTCTCGCAGATTCAGGTTCGTGGCTGTGTAAAATTAAAGCTCTCATCTGTCGAGAATACATGTGGTTGGGGGGAAGTGAAGTGAGGGAAGATGATGTGATGGTAGCATTAGGGTGATAGATACCTGTAACCAAGCATACTATCTCCATCTTTGGTAAAGAAAAAAACTCAAATGTCTTAAACCCAGTCAACTGTCTAAATATAATGATGACATCATTATAAAGTCTGCACCCATTGACAAATGCAAGGCACTGTAGAAGTGTAAAGCACTTCAAGTAAATAGTAACACAATTTCATCAGAGGTTAAAAAGTGAACTCTTAGTCCTGTCCTCATTCATATTCTTTTTCTTTTTCTTTTTTTCTTTTTTTTATTGAGTTTGTTATTAAAGTCATTATATAACAGTCTTCAATTTATCCAGGGTATATCAGTTGACAATGGGACCCTTGAGTGATGAAAGAGCCTTGGAGTTGGGATTAATATTATATTTCATATAAAGCAAAAACACTTCCTGTAATACAGCCACCTTCAAAGTATACTAAAGACAGAGATTTCTGTTGGTTTCTGAGCTCTGGCCTCTGCTTTAGAGGCTTGTTAATGTCAAACCACAAATACAACTTGGAAACTAACAGAAAGGCAATTAACTTTATTTTAATTTTTTGTTCTAAATTAATCAGGTACATACACACCTAAATACATATGCACCTGAGCTTGTGTGCATGATTGCATGCACAGAGAAATATGTTCCCTACATTATGTATGTTTAAGATCTTATAAATAATAAAAAAAATCCCACCCCAAACCCCAAACAAACAAACAAACAAACAAAAACACCCAAAAAAACTTTTAGGGAAGATTTGATAAAAATCTGACTTCTCTGATGGAGCTTCATATGGATGAAGCATCCTTTTGCACATGCCATGTCTCTTTATGCTTTTGAAAATGTATAAAACACAGTGGTCACCTGTCCCAGTACCTGTACAGTAAGTCCAACATATCCAGAATGTTTGCTGCATTTCTTGGTGGGACTTTTGGGCTGAAGATCTGGAAGGCCTGTGCATAGCTGGGTCCACATTACTGGCTCCACACTTTGCTCTCCTTCTTTCTCATTTATTTTTAAACTCATTCTGACTTTCATTGCATGGGTAGCCTTCAAGAATTGTATCTATTTTCAGATAGCAAGCCATTCTCACACCCAAAAAAGAAAGAGATCCTCTGGTCCACCTCTAAAACAATAACCAACACTGTTCAAGTGTCACAACATCTCCCTAGTTTTGGGTGCCTTGTGGCTGAGCAATCTCAGAAAAGGAAGTATAGGGACTATTTAAGAGTGATTGGTTCACAATGCACTAGAGACCATGTGCAGCAACTGCCTGATAATTCTTCCCCTTTTGGTCATCTATGGGTTCTGGCAAAGAGAAGATGCTAGTGCTAGCAGATTATCCAGAACCCCTATGATGGTGGTGTGTTTCTTTTCTCTTCCTTGAGTTTGAAGTGGCTTATTTAATAAGTTTTTACTTTGAGAACAAACCTGCAGTCTGGTAGATAATATCACAGGAGTGCATTTGTCACTGTCATCTCAAGGAGTAAAAATATCCTGACATTCAGTCTGAATTAAAAAGCAATAAATGTTTAAAGAGATGAGAATTAATAAATAATCTTTTATTTTTTTCCATTTTTTTTAATTGTTCACCCTGGGGCTAATCTAAACCTAGCTTCTTCCTTCCCCCTCCCAGGGCTTCTAAGCAATGTAGGCAAATGTAGACTTTGGTGCCTTGCTGATCAGGACAAAGGATTCCATCTTGCCTGATGAGCAGAACCCGGAGCCTCTAGATCTGACCTTGCTGACCTTGCTGGAACCAGAGAAGAGGGTGGGGAGTGAGTGAGGAGCAGAAATGACCACATACACACGCACGCACTCCTTCCCACAGCAGAAACAGCCAAAAGTCAGTGTCTGGCCAGGCAGGTGCAAGGAAATCACTTGCCAAAAAGTCTTCCACTATTAAACCAGCAGATATCCCAAACTGGTGGCTGTGTGCCCAGCTAGTAGAGCTCTTTACAGTCTGATGGCCTGAGCAGCTCGGCCTCTGCACAAAATTGTCTCAGGTCCTCCCTTTCTGGTGACAAGATCTTAGGTTTATTTTTGACCTTCCACCTTCTCCCCTACAGAGGCTAGTAATTGGTGGAAGAGGAGGAGAAGACTAATTATTAACAAAGAAACCAAAGGGAGATCAAGTAGGACAGCTGAATTGCCAAACACAAAAAAGCTCCAAACCCCATAATTACGCTGTTATTTTTGATATGTTCTGTGTTCTTTTGTTACAAAATGCTTAAAGAAACTAAGTTGTTTTGGTTTAATAAAGGAGGTAATGTCTTGAGGAGTAGGGTGTAATAATAATAATTTCAGGTTGTCTATGTTTATATGTATGCAAGAAGAGAGCAGTAATAGTAGCCCAGTATAGGCAGTCCTATCTTGAAATGACCCTCATTGTATTTAACAATGCCAACATAGTGTTGGCATTTCCCAGAACTTTCTGTGGATGCTTGTTTTTGTTTTGTTTTCTTAAGTAGAAAGAATAATTCACCTGTTGAAGACCTGGCCGTTTGACCATTGCTACCCTGCAGCAGAAAAGAACCACCTCTTCAACCTGCTTTAGTGGCACCATGAGGCATAGGTGTTTCCTCATCTGCTTGGAGCTAGAAGGGGAGGAAAAGGAGCACTAAAATATGTAACCACATCTAATGTAAGCAGCATGTAAACTGACTTAGTGGAGCAAGGACTGAGATTTGTCATGCTTGCGTTGATCTATCTCAAATATTATTTAGTTTAAACAGGCCACAGTTGTTCATTTAGCGGTCAATGGATGCACAAGGGAAATCTTCAGAAATTCCTACTAATAACTGCCATTGAGCTCAGACTGGAAGGAATCTCTCCCTGAATTGATCTACTCCTTTTCAATGACAACAGAGGGACCATAGACAACCAGCTCAGAGCAAATTTCTGATATTTGAATAGTTAAAATCAGACAAAGGCAGTCTAATCAGTGTCTATTCTTCTGGGGTTTCTCATGTCATATGTGCCTGTCTGAAACATAACCAGCAATACCTACTTGTGAAGACAAACAAAAAAGTCTACCGCTGTGTGAGGAGCGGGCAGAAAGAAAATGACAAGCCCCAGGCAAGGGGTCATTTTTCACTAGATGCCATCAGTAGATTAACTTGTTGCCATAAGGAAAGCATGTTTCATCTTGCCTGCCTTCAGTTGCCAAAGTTTTTTCAGAGGTATGCTTGGAGAAACGGAATTGGGCAGTCTGGTTTTGGGGTGTCCTTCGCAAGAAATGCAGAAAAAAACTATGTGATTCTGCCCTAATAAATCTCAAAAGAACTTTAAGGGTTTTCAAAACCTTCGTTTTTATTTCTCTTTTCCTCAGTTTACCGAGGAGGAAGCATAACTAATAACTTCTATTTTGTCTTGTACTTTACATAGCTGGTGCCAACAGCTGTGGATTGCTTCTTAGCAAGTGTTCTTGCATTGACCGGCACATGAACTGCAGCTGTTACTGTCACACTGACAGTCATACTGCTGCTGTTGAAAGAACATGGTCTTTTCAGGGGATTTCTTAGCTCCTTGCGAACTGTGCCAGTCAGTTGCTTCTATGTGTTATACAGGGAAAAAAAAAAAAAGATGGAAGCATTATTTTTGAGAATACTTTCCTGCACATCTGAGCCCTGCATGAGCAATTCCTTCAGAAAGCATATGTCTCTGTGTCTTGTCTCTGCTTTTCTCTTCGTATTCTCTTTATTAGGTCGGCCTTGACCTCTGACACTGTGAAGAGTATGAAACATAATTTTTTTACATTTGGCTTATGATGCAATCTAGGTCATTGCAGCCTGCAGGATTAAAACATTGGGATCTCATTAAAGAGGTTTAACTATATTTTATTTCCTTTCCTTCCTCAGTCACAGAAAATAGATTAATATGGTAACACTTTGCAGTAAGTGGACATTAATTAATGCTAAATTACACCAGAATTCCTCTGGAATCACATATTAACAGTCACACTAAGTCCAAAAGACCTTGCCATGATTAATGTTTTTGTAAGGAATATCAAAGAAATTAATAACCATTTGTCACTTACAATAAAGTGTTACCAATTAATTTCATGACATTTTCTGTCCTGCCTTTGCTGTGAAAATGAGGTGCTGGAAGTTTAAAGCCAGTATATTACAGAAGTGTGAGCTTCCACTCTCTGACCTAGTCAGGACTTTTTGGTGCAACTTGTCCTGCTGCTACTTTTGGTATCTTGTATGAGAAATAGAGCAAGTGTCTATTGGTTTGGGATGCAGAACCTGGGCAAGAGGAAGAGTTATTTTAATTCATGTGCCATAATTCACTCCTCTGTATTGGAAATTCGAATCCTCAGACTATTCATTAACTTGACAAACACCATAATGAGTGCAGAAAATGGCAGCACATAAATCCATTCTCTTGACAAAGAACATAATGAGAATGGGAAGTGACACAAACTAAATAGTGATCACTTTACAGTCTGGCGACTGAATATACTTGCTTCTTGCGTCGCAGTGGCTCTTCCCCTTGCCTCCCTCCCTCCCTGTCAGCTTATGAGTAAAGTCTAGATAGGGAAAACCTGTGCCATTCCATGATTCCCTGCTAGCCAAGCTCAAGGGTCCTCAGGGACTGCACGACCCTTTTTGTTCACTGAGTAGCTTGGTACCTCTGCAGGTTCCAAAAGAAATAATGAGTTAAGAGATACTTAACTTCTCTCAGTATATTTCTCTATTCTTTTCAAAGGTGTGTATCATGCATTCAACATCATCATAATCTTTTTATTCACAAGAATTTAACTGGTTCCAGAGGTCAGTGTTGACGTCAGCAATAAGCGAATAGGTATGAAAGGATGTGAACTAATTCAAACATGTAGCGTCCCCAGATTCTGTGCAATTTTGCCTGGAGATAGTAAACATATGCTGAGAAATTGCCCAGGAAACTTGTGCTTTTGATAGTGGTTTTGATACAAATGACCCAAGGATCAAGTTCCTGCTGTCTGATATGGACCAGTATGCTGGTCTTAGCTGTCATAGAGTTAATTTTCTTCGTAGTAGCTGGTATGGGCTATGTTTGGATTTGTGCTGAAAACAGTGTTGGTAATTCAGGGATGTTTTCATTATCGTTGAACAATGCTTACACAGGGCCAAGGCCTTTTTTGCTTCTCACCCACCCCACCAGCAAGGAGGCTGAGGGGGCAGAAGGAGTTGGGAGGGGACACAGCTGGGACAGCTGACCCCAACTGCGCCAAGGGATATTCCAGACCATACGGCATCATGCTCAGCATATAAAGCTGGGGGAAGAAGAAGGAAGGGGGGACGTTTAGAGTGATGGCATTTGTCTTCCCAAGTATCTGTTACACATGATGGAGCCCTGCTTTCCTTGAGATGGCTGAACACCTGCCTGGTGATGGGAAGTGGTGAATTAATTCCTTGTTTTGCTTTGCTTGCATGCATGGCTTTTGCTCTACCTGTTAAACTGTTTTTATCTCAACCCATGAGTTTTCTCACTTTTAGCCTTCTGATTCTCTCCCCCATCCCACTGTGAGGGGAGTGAGGAAGCGACTGTGTGGGGCTTAGTTGCCAGCTGGGGTTAAACCATGACAACCAGAAAACCAAGTTCACGTTGTTCACAACACAGCTGGATGATGAGGTCACTGGCATATGGAGTGCTGAATGATTTATTGTGTTAAAGGTATGACATTGTATATGAAACAGAGTAATCAGACTCAATTGTTTTCAAGGATTATATTTTACACTGGTTATCTTTCAGTTGTCTGAATTACTTTTCTAGTGGATAGTGAAGGAGTCTGTGATATCTTGTTAATCTTTCAGACACTGGCAATTTGAAAACTTCCCTTCCACACATACATCTTCCAGAAATGATGGTCCTTTCTGAAGTACACTCATTCCTGGACTTCCCACCAAGATGTAATTTTAGAAAGACTAGTAATTAGTACTGTTTTTTAATGGCACAACTGAAGTCTTGTTTGCAGAATGCTTTAAGAATTTTACACAAAAATTATGAACGCCAACTAAAAATTATCCCAGTACCCAGTAATGCAATAATTTCATTCAAAACCTAGCTTGCTTTCCTTGGCATCAAGAGTACAGACCATTTAATATAATATAAAATTCCTTCTTACTGCTATAAAGTAAATCTAAGCATTTATTTGAGCCTTTCATTCTTCTTCCTTTTTATTTCTGAAGAAAATGCTCACAGGGAATAAAATTACTTGCTTAACTACTTAGTACTTTATACTGTAGCTTCTTTATTTTTCTGACACTGAAACCTGAAAAAATCAGATGTGTGAAACACAGTCTTTCTAAGTATTCAGTATCAGAAGAAATTATCAAAGCTTAGGGAAACTGGGAAATAAATGCACTAAGCACGAACAAGGAAATATTAAATATGAATCCCTAATTTTGTCCCAGTGCTGTGTAAAACAGCATTCAGCCTCCTCTGTATTCAGTCCCAAGTCCTATATGACCTTCAGCTCTGAAGATGAGAGTTGTATATTTAACTACAGTATTTTGTATTTACTATAGAAGCTGAGATGCAAAACACTTAATCTACATCGTAAAATGGAAAGTGGCTGAGTTTGCAGTGACCTTGACCATTCCTACTCCAAAAGTTGATAATTTCAAAAAAGTGCAGCTCTTCATCTGTGCTAAATTTGACTCAAGTTCATGGCATGTGTTATTTTTCAAAACCTGGCTACTATTTTTTTTGGTGGGGAGTCAGAGAATACAAATCTAGAAGATGTTTTGCATGTATTTATTTATGAGTGCATAGATTTTCACTGGTTAAATGCCAGTGAAGAGCAAGTAGCAGTAGGAGGTTTTCAAGGGAGTTAACCACTCAGTCCTTGCTGAGTCTTTGTGCAGAAATTGGATACCGAGCTAGCATTTGTCAATAGCAAAGCACAGAAAACCGAAGCCAGAAACATCAACACTTTCACCAATTAAACATGTTGGTGAAGGTGTTGATTAAAATCAGTGATAAAACTCCTTTACTCCTTTCCCTCTTGAATTTGGGGTGGAGGCAAGGAATCAGCCATTTCCTTGGGTGAAACAGTGAATTTCTGCACAGTCTGTTCCTTCAGGTACAGCAAAAAAATCCACAGCTGCTTTCTGTAACACCTATTTCACAGCATGCTGTCTCTTGATTACCTTATATAGCTGTGGGTTTGGTTGCTTTGTTTATTTTTTAAATATGAGCCACCCAACCCCCTTTCTGTTACATCACTTGAATTATGTTTTTACAAGAACAAACACAGACTCCTGGCCAAAGAAGCCAAAAATCATAATCTTGCATTTTTTACAGGTGTTCCCTTTCGTATTCAGTACCTCTTAGATGCTCTAATGTCTCTACACCTGCTCAGAATCCTTCTTTTCCTGTTTTGTTTTTAATTTTTGTGACTTTGGCATGTTTTCCCTTGTAGTGGTGGAAAGTGTCCTAGCTCAGGCTATCACCTAGTTTGGCAACTAGAAAGCTGTTGCACTCACCAAAAGCAGCATAATCCTAGTAGACCCCAGAGGGACATGAATGGTTTATTTTTAAAAGGCATTGCCAAATGTACTGATGCTTAACAGCCAGTCAGTGGCAGAGCAGCATTTACAGGCTTTTGAAGATTTGCTCCGCTGTGCCATTCAGTCCAGGTTATTTGTTCAAAATACTGTGTAACATTAGCATTTAAAAATTGTCCAGGTGTAACAGCGCAATGGAATAGTTTTCCCATGCTACCAAATCAGGGGACAATGAACGTGTCAATGAGGGACATCAAGATACTCAAGGCAATGATTAGGAACTACTCAATCCAATGTGATGAATAGAAATAAATTCATAAGGTTAATACCAATTCCAGAGACTATAGACCACTTTATGGGATGTGCTATAAAACTTTTCTTCCTTCCCCCAATTTTATGATCTTTACTAGAGATTTGAAGAAAAACACAGTTCCAATTGGATTCTAAAGATCAATAGAGGAAGAAGAAAAAAAGAAAAGAAAAAAATCAGTGGAAAAAAAAAAAAAAGCCAGAGGAGGGCATTTCACTCATTGTTTCTGGTACTGTTATTTTGCCAATTAAACTGCTATAAAGATAATGAAAAGAAAGCATCTGTGGAAAATGAAGGTTTGCCTTCATGAAGAGAAGTACTGTGAATTCTAAAAGCCTTTAAAATTATATTCCCTAATAAATAAATAAATTAAACAACAAGTTGTATGAAGCCACATAAAACCCACTGCACATCTCATTAATTTCTGAGATATTTTAGGGGCTTTTTTTTAGGTGAATTAAATCCTCGCTGCAGAAATGTTTATGTGCAAAATTTGTAAGCCATGCTGAGGAAACAGAATTTACCTTAAGGCTGGGATTCTGTCTCCTTACGCCAAAATGATTAGAAGCATGGAGAAAAACAAAATAAAACAAACAAACAAAAACCCTCGTAAAGAAGAGTGATTAGAAAGACTGAGTTTGCTTATTTAAAAGAAAGAAGAATAAAAAGAAGAGAGGTGTAAAAATGCAAGCTAGGGAGAACTCCAAGAAGAAGACATAATCACCTTTTTTTCTCTGTGTTTATGTAGTCATTTTGTGGTCAAATATTTTGCACTCCTGTAGTGAAAGAGCAATCAGAGATGTTCTTTACAGTGTTAGGATCTGGGGGATACTGAGAGCTTGTCCATTCATCTATTCATAACTTCTAGTCTAATAAAACATATTATCTTTATAAAAAAGCTTCTCTTCTTTTTAGAAGAAGGAGCCAAGAGAGTGTGTGCTTTGCATGAGGACAGAAGCTTAAAGAACAAGAAGTTATAGGAAGAGATAAGATGGATGTTGGTGTATTAGAGAGACAGAGAGGGATGCTCTGGTAAATTAAACAAAGTGTTTTCCTCTGGTCATTTCTAAAAGTGTTGGTATCTTTGAAAGGGGGTCATAGAAAGAACCAAAAATGACCAAGAACTGAGAGAGGATTCAATATGAACAATGTTTTAGAGAAGTTAAAAAAAGAACTGTCTGCTGAAAATTCCTAGGACTTGCCGAGTCATCGCTTCATGTGGTAGAGAGAAAACTTATATGACAAAGGAGCTGAGAAAACACATTATAAACAGGACTACCTAATATGATGTGAAAGTGAGAAAATGGGCCTCTGCAAGAAATCTTCACAGCACCCAACTAGTTGCTCTAGAATTTATCAGGACAGAAAAGCATTTTGCCAACCCAGCATAGCCACCACAGAGCAGCACAGGCTGAAAGGCACTGAGTGATGAGGAGAGGGAAAAGTTACCCACTTGTTCCATATTTAAACAACAAACTGGTAGAGATTTTCCAAATATTAGAAATGCTACTTGCAACAGACATAGACCAAGTGGGAATCGGGACCAAATATACTTTGGAAAAAAGTGATAGTGCAGTGGTGGGGACTGCCTTGGTGAAAGCCTGTTCTTCGTACCCTTAACTTTAGCCATGGAGCTGGCAAGGAGGTACAAAGATTACCTTCTTAAGAAACGCTTTGAAATGCATTATGTTCTCCACTGGAACACGAACCTTCGGGGTACGTCAAGGAGGGAACTAGGAGAGAAACTGAAGCTGTATAGGATTAGCGATAGTCACTGTTGGGAGAGTCCCTGCAAGAACCGAGAAGCCTTCCTGAGGCAATCTGGGTTGGGGAGATATAAGTACCTGCCCCTCCACACAGGTACCCACAACCTCACATCCCACACACATTTCAACAAATTTGCTCTAGTTTGTGAAACACACATTAGCAAAAGAATTCTGGCCAGTTCTTGCCCATTGGACCTTTAGCAGTGAAATTCGGCACAGCATGGAAAACATTCATAAGTCCTCTGTGAAATGAAATCCCACTTCAGACCTCAGTGCACAGGTTAAGTATTCCCTACATTTCTAGCATTATCCATACAGATAATGTAAACTCAGAAAGAATACCCTGAACACGCACACTATTTATTATATCTTTCCCAGAAAGAATTTAGCAGGTGTAACAGCCTCCCCAGAGGTTGCATGTAAACATGAGACATCTCGACTGGAACAAGAAATGGAATATATTCTAGCTCGTGACAACAATTTAAATTTAATTAAGATGGAGAGAAAAATACTCATCACCCTTTCAGTAAAATGCAGGGGTTCTTAGCTAAACATAAGAAAGCATTTTTTTCTAAAACTTTAGTTAAACAAACAAGTCTCTGTGTAAAAAATGGCTGTAATCTTTATTCTCAAGTTTATAGTTAGATGACAAAAAAAACCCCAAACAATTGTGTCTAATTGTTGCTCCGGGCTTCTTTTGTGCTTTTGTCTCCTGAATCACAATACAGGGTTGAAATCCAGCATCTTAGCACCAAGAGCCCAATTTTACAAAATTAAGCTCAGGTACTACAGTGTGTGCATGTGGTGAGACCTGATCAGGTTGGAGACAGGCAGGTGCGTAACCCCCAGTGCTTGGTGAGCCCCTGGCTCCCACTTGTGAGTAAATCAGAAGAAAGAGGAGGAAGGGTTGCTCTTTATTCATAAACTACTATGTTATGCTATCCTACGTGTCTCCCAGGTGTCCCTTAGGTATGGGAAGGGACCAAATTTCAGGATGGATAAACTTTCTGGCAACAGGCTTCCTCCCACGATCTCTCCCAAGGGACCTGTAATCCTTCCCTGTTCATCTAAGGGACTCCTGTTTGCATATGTGAGCTGTGCCTGGTTATATGGTTTCCAAACAAGCCCGCACCAGTCTCATATCTGAAAATGCATTTGCCACTAAAACTAAGCACGGTATCTGACTGCAGGTCTTGGTGCTAACAAAGCACAATTATAATACTTATACATAAAACTAATGCAGACCACTGTGAGGACAGTATGTGACTTCCCACATAGTGCACACAAAGCAATTTCACCCAGTTATTACTTTGTGAAGTATCTAACATCTGGTTAAGCTGCTAGATACCTATTTATAAAAGCATTTAGTCTTGATTTAAGACTTCAAGCAAAAGCGAATCCATCATGCTCCAAGATAAAATGTCCCAGTGGTTTATAACTTTCAGTGTTAAAAAAGTGAAGCAATTTGTAGTTTGAATTTATCTTCTGCCGGGAACTTTGAAACTCATTATGTTTTCCCTTTCCTAGATTAAAGAGCTGACTGTCAGTTATCTCCTCTTCTGTAGATTCTTTCCGATTGATCAATCAAACCTTAACCTTTTATTGGGTAAGACTGAGAAAGGAATTATTTTTTTTTCCCTAACTTCAGGACAAGCTTGCAGTTCTTTTTTGATTTCCTCTTGCCTTTGTAAAAGTGTTTTGAACATGTTATGTAGAGGGCTGGACACAGTATCCCAGTTACAGCACTAGAGATGTTTGGAAGGGTTACATGGAATGGAATCACCTATGTGTCCTAGCATTAATGAGACCATTAGTTCCCTTGATTTACATCCCGGGATGACCTGTAGTCTCTCAGCTACAGAGTCATACTCAGAGCTGATGTTCCAGAGTTTTATATGTTCTCAAACTTATTGCAGAGTTACTGTTTTCTGAGAGACCATCCTTAGGCCTGTAAGTGTGACCTAAATGCTTTGCTTCTGCATGCTTGGCTGGAATTTAACTGCAATATTTGTTCAAGTTAATACAGCAGCCCATTAAAGATGAATAAAAATCATTATTTGGATGCAAAGCATTGTGGTTAAAGACCTGAATCTGGTGTCGGGATATCTGGCTTCTATTTTAGGCTTTTACTGTAAACTGCCTATGTAAATCTTAACAATCAGGGTGACTTGATTTTCTCCTGCTCTAGCTCTACTATATAAAATGCAGTAACAATTTTTATTGTCTAGGCAACCAGTAAGCTAAAAAAAAAAAAAAAAATTGCAAGCCTGAATAACAGGAACAAAGTGAAAAACCAGGGAGGAAGCATTCAAGAAGGAAGCGCACAAAAACAGAGCAAGAAGCTTATTAGGAGCATAGACTTGGAAAAAGAGCCTCCTGAGCCATGTAATTCAGATTCTTATTTTACATGTATTATGGTCTAAATTTTCAGTTATCAGGCTCCATTTTACAATTCGTTAGGCTTCCCCACATTTAAAATCCCTCTTCTGACAATGTCAAATCTCTGACCTAAGTGTCCTATTTACCCCTTTGCAACTAATGCCCTTTAGCCTGAAATACTCTTTTAAGACCATGGTGTTTACACCATCTGTTTGCAAATATGAAGAAATGAAGTATTATATTGCCAGTTCCCTGTGCTGAAACACAATCCTTCAAAAAGAATCATATGTACATCTTACATATATATAATCATAGAATCCTGGAATAATTTAGGTTGGAAAAGACCTTTAAGATCGTCAAGTCCAACTGTTAACCTAACGCTGCCAAGACCACCACTAAATCCTGTCCCTGAGTGCCACATCTACATGTCTTTCAAACACTTCCAGGGATGGTGACTCCACCACTTTCCTGGGCAGCCCGTTTCAACGCTTGATCATATCGCTGTATCTGCTATGTCCAGTGAGTGCTTGGATATTCAGAATGGAAAGCACTATACCAATGGTTAGCCTTGTCAGGGTTGTGTTTTCATACACATACACAAATCCAGACTCAAATCACTGTCTGGCAGAGCCCAGCACTGTGGAGCTGGACCATGTGGTCAGGGCTGGTCTGTGAATGTAGGGTCATGGAGATGGGCTGGCAACATCAGCTGAGCGTTGGTCTGGCAAACACTGTGCATTTCAGTCACACAGTAAAATCTGACATCTATATTTTTAAAAGATTTATCCCAGCCAGATACAGTGCATAGTGATTAGGATACAAATGAGATCAATTCCTCCTCTCTGGAGATAAATCCAATCCAGATTCATCTGCTCTCCCTCTCCCACCAGTGCTCCCCCTCCCCCTGCCCCCCAAAATAGTATCTTTTTTTATTATTGTTTTCCCTCCTGTTCCCTACTAGACATTCAACAAAACAACTAAACTGTATTCATGCATTATTGTAAATCCAATGCCTAGGCACTGAATTGTCTCAGGGGCAGTACGGAAGTGTGGTGAGTATTAAATTTAGAGAAAGTACAAATGGTTTAAGAAACTGCCCTTAGTGTGCATGTATCTGTTTGTGTGTGTGTGTAATATCTGCAAAGAAAGAAAAAGCTCTTTCAGGCTCTTCTTTGGAGGATTTTGGAGTCCAAACAAGATTTACTACTGAGCTTTATTTTCCTCTCCAAATAAACATTATCAGTTGATTTATGCTCCTTTTAAAATAAATGATGGGAGGGAGCAAGACAACATATTGCATAAGTAGGAGGGTGCTCAGCTCTGCTCCCCCTGATGCCACTTATTCCACTCACAAGGAGGAGCATTTCCACAGCACTAGCAGTGCTAACTGCAAAACAATAAAGAAAATCACCTAGTCCCTGTCCCTCTCTGCTATTTTTTTCCTGCTGTCTTTATAGGGGATTTCAACTATTTGTGGTTTTGACTGCAAACACTTAACTCCTCTGACTCCTAGAGTAAAAAGCAAGCAGGCAAATCTGCTGCATGCACTCCCAGATCAATACATGAAAGTTCGTTTAGGTGTTTGGCTGCGTGCTGTTAACTGATTAAACACAGTAAGCCCTGGGTGTTTGGCTGATTACACTCATTGCCCTTCAAGGAGCTGCATGTAAAAGCGGCCATCTATGGTATTTCAGTAATGAGAGCTCCAAGAGAGGGCTTATTATTTTAGCAGAACAATGATTTTTCATGGAGTTCAGTGAAGGAAATTGGATAGATGTCACCATCATGGGAGGTAGGGAGGAAAACCCCTGCCCAGTTGCTGTTGAGGTGGCTTTGCCTTTGAGAAGTGGACAGCAGGCATCAATGGGCAAAATCTCCTGACCCTCATTCTGGCTGTTCCAGAGCTGGCCCTTCA
This sequence comes from Pandion haliaetus, assembly GCA_013401275.1. Lineage (NCBI taxonomy): Eukaryota > Metazoa > Chordata > Aves > Accipitriformes > Pandionidae > Pandion > Pandion haliaetus. Next base: position 7,573 of record VYZV01034867.1, on the reverse strand, counting down.
TCACCTGTCCAGCTTTTTCCCTTCAGAAAGCTCTGGGTCTGCCTTGTAACTAGTGTGAATAGGAACTGAGTCAAAGAGGACAACCTGGAGTATCAAACCGCTCCTACCTCTCACTCCTTTGGGATTTCATAGAATCATGGAAACATTTATGTAGGAAAAGACCTTTAAGATCATCGAGTCCAACCATCAACCATGCCCACTGAACAATGTCCTGAAGACATGAATGACAGACAGGAAATGAAAGCATTTCCTCTGTGCATCCTTGGTTGTCTTACCTAGTCATACCATGCTTGCCCGGGTTTACACCATGATAGTTAAAAATACAAATAATAATCAAGAAGTGAACTCTCACATGCTTAAAATGTCAAGGCAAAGGACAAATTAATTAGCATGCAGTTCATAAATGTGACATTGATGAATTACAGCATAGCTATTGATTAATCATATATCAGTTACAGTGGTCTAAGCACTATAACTACAAATCAATTTAGACCTATCTGTGAAGTGATACTCAGTGTAAGAAATTAAATCAAAGACTCTGAATAGTACAAAAGTGCAGGCTAAGGTTTAACTCCCAGCTGATGCACAAGTAACGTGCTTGATTAACACTAATGGAAAGCTAACTAGGTATGCCTGCAGTGTACTGATATGAGAACAAACTTCAGCTGATTGAAGACTCCCTCACTATTTATCCTATTTTGAGCCCTGTTATAGGCACCTCATTAACGAGAAAGTATGACCCCAGCCTGGCTGTAATAGAGCTGCCACTAAGGTAAGTGTGCTATTTATTCAGCCACAATCCTGTAGGAGTTAATTTGGTAAGATTTCTTTCTACAGCACTATAGTATACCTAGTTTTTAGTAAACACAAAAAGAGATGGGAATTAATTTATGCAAATAATTCCTGTAGCTTCAGGGGAGTGTTTAACAGAATATACTTTGCCAGACCTGGCCATAATGAAGGAGGATAGAAAACAGGCTCTGGTGACCTAAGCACAGACATCACTGGAGAGTAATTAATTTGAAAACAGCTGTTGAGTATTTTGATAGAAAATGTAGAGATTGAGTGTTTTGTTTCTCTTCCACACATATTTGTCAGAGATCTTTTAATTCCCGACACACATGCCAAAAAAAAAATTTAAAAATATTGTAATTTAGGCACAGCATTGGCAATTTTTTCAGTGTATTTTAAAGTTTTCACTTTAAAAAGGAAAAATGACTTCTTCCAAGAAATCCCAGATGGCCATTCAATTTTTTTTTTTTTCATTATAAAAAAGGTCACAGTAGTTTTGTTGAAAGAAATGTTTCTAGTTTAGGTGGGATCCTCACTATGATGCTGAGACAAACAAATTGTGAATAAACTGCTAGTAAAACAACTATTTTTTTAATAAGTGTTTCCCTTTCAAGGAAGACAAAGCTTTCAAAGTCTTAGAATGAAATGCTGTCTTCTTAAGTTTAGGAGTCTAAGGATGTCTCTATAGATGCTTTCGAATGCATCTTCCTCTCTTTGCCAAGTGGGAGAGGTCCAACACCCTTTTCTGTTGCAGGAAATTCAGGGAACAGAGGCAGCTGGCTTCTGGATGCTGCTCCAAGAGGCCTCGCTTTCCCCTGCACCCCATGTCAGATTTGTGGCACTATGAAGCTTGCATTTGCTCTGGATGTGGGCACCTACGTGAGGGTGATTGCACAGAGCCCTGAATGTCTTTCTGTTTTGCTTGCATCCTGCAAGGCTGCAGACTTCAAAGGAGCCATGCTTCTGATCTCGATTCTTTCTGCTCAATTTATGTTATCCAAATGGTGGTGAGATACAAGGCAGCAGAAACTCTGTTTTCCCATTGCAGGCAGCTAGGTCTGCTTGTGACCCCAAGAAAGAATTTCTGCAATGAAAAAACCAACACCAGGCTCCATCCTCCTATTCCTGGAAGTAACAAAAGCCTTGTGGAACATATTGCTACACTGTTGTCAACATAATGACAGTGTTTGTAAAATAAACTCCCACCAAACACTCCAATAATTAGAATGTCTTTTTTTCCCCCCTCCCAACCTTATGTTCCTTTGAATACAATGACATCAATGTTCATTAATTCTATATTTGAATGTTTGTCTTCTGTGGCAGCTCTACGAAATAAACAAAACAAAACTATTTAACAATGAGAAGATGTAAAATGTTTGCATGGGAAGGGAATAAAACCAGTGATGGCAACAAAACTCTTAATCTAACTCAATTATACAGACCAGGCGCAATCTGCCACAGCTTGACAGTTTGCTGACTTTAGTCAAAGTATTGTGTGTGAGGAGAAATGTTGTTTCATTTACAGCCCTAAGGAAAAGGTTCTTCGTTAAATATTGTGGAGGAAAATCACAGTGGGTGAGTTCTTGGAAAAAGAAGTTTGATCATAGTGATAACCAAGAAACTATGGGTATAAATCAGATGTGGTCATTCCCTCTAAAACACTGTAGAAGATATTGTTTGGGTCAGTGTTTCTAATTATGCTACTATCTGCTGGAAACTATGTCAATCTTTACTCCTGAGGTACATTTTAAGAGCAGTGAGGAAAACCTTTTGGGAAAAATCAAAACAGCTCCTCCTGAAAAAAAACCCAACCCTTTAGCAACTGGAGATTCATGTTAGCAAATCCATTTAACTGGACGCTCATGAAAGTTAGCTAAACAGTGATCTAGAAAACAATGAATGGAGTACTTTCCAAACTCCTGTGCTGAAGAAACATCTCTAGAAAGAAAAGGCAAAGAGGATATGAAGAATGTACTTTTAACAAGTGTATGTCCTTAAGACTGTTGTTTGTCTTGAAGCAGAGGATCAGAAAAAGTCCTTGGGGTTTGACGAAGTTCAAAGGCAAACTGGGAGTTTGGCCCTCCATAGGCTAGGCTAGGCTGTGGCAAAAAACCCGCATCTTTCTGGCTTCAGAAACCAACCTGACTTACACCTCAGAGTTTTTTTAAAACCTGTGCATCATTTTCAGCAGCAGGATGTGTTTAAATGCAACATTATAGCATCTTGCTTGCATCCTAATCTCTAGACAAGGATGATTTTTTTTTCTTAGGGAAAAATGTTGATTGCTCTCACTTTTAAGGAGGCAATTCAAACTAATTATTTCCTTCCTACCAAGGGTAGATTTTGTGTTATTTTGTAACAGAAATGGAAAGATAGCTAAAATGTAGAATATGTTTTCAAAATGTGCCCACTGCAGTGCACATAAATAAGTGGAAATATCAAGAAGAGGGACAGCTAGCTACAATGTCACTTACATGACTTTCATATGAGTGGCTTCTATGAATATAGAGAATATGCCAATAAAACTGGTCAGACAGCTTCTTGGTTTAGAAACAGATCCACCTAAAATCATATACCTTTTTTTTTTTTGGAGGAGTCTTAAAACTGTCTGAATTGTGAATCCTTTTAAATGTCCATCTAAATGTCCAGGCTAAGTGCCAAGATGAAATCAATCTACGCTGACTTTCTGAAATCTTCCAAGTGTGTTAAGCCTAATAGGAACATTTGTCCATTTTATGTTACCTTCAGGAGCTTTTACAGTGGAAGTCTCAGCTCTTTTCTACTGCTTTGCATGCAATGGTGATTAATTTTTGGTTGAACATACTCACTCAAAGCAAAATTAGCTTCTTGCTAGAACTGTGTGAAAGCAAACTCATTTCTGGCGTATTTTGATAGAAAAATATATTTTTTTCTAGAAAATGCCCGAAAAAAAAGTGCCAATGAAAACATGCACATTTATATGAGGACAATAAAACTAAACTTTGTGGGAATACATAGTTGGTGGTAGTTTGGTATATTTTGTTTCTTTGGAAAACTCTGCAAAAGCTTTTGCTCAGTTGCCCCTCTTCCTCAAAAGAGGGTGCTGAGAATTTCCCGGCTGCTGTTCCATCTAGAGGCAAGAGACATGAGAAAGTGTTTTGGAGAAAGTTTCTTTCCCATTAGTGCAGTCTTATTTTGTGACGGACTAGCAGGTGAACAACCCCTGTCTGTCTGTCCGCCTAGATATGTATTTTACATCTGTCACTGGCATCTAGAAATTAGGCTCTGTCTTCTGCATTATTGTTATTCATGCCCTGTCACCCTTGTTCCATTTCTCCTCTCATATTTCTTGCTTTTGTTCAGAGCTTCTTTGCTTTTCACTTTACCAGGGCTCACTGGGCTACCCTGAGCTGTGAGGATCCCGTGGTGGTTTCTCTGTAGCTCAGGAATGGACAGAGCTGGGATTTGCCATAAAGTGGCCCTCCCACATCTGAGCTGAGTCCTCTACACCATGCTTCTTCCACTACTCGAGGTAGGACTTCCCAATCCAGCACAGGAGAAATTCACGGGACACAAAGGTCATGGTGAAAATCAAATTAGGGCCTGCAAGTACACAGGTAAATATATGAAACAACCTCTGTTGCGCTTGGCATTTCACAGATGCTCTGCAATGATACCAGCTAACAGCCAGCACATCTTTACTTCTTGCTCAGGAGGAAAGTGTCTTCCAGATGGTTTCTTTTTATTCATTTAGAGAGAGTTAAGTTCCATCTCAGAGCTGCAGACAGTTGACTGATGGATGCTCCTGGAAAATCTGCTGATTGGAAAGACTGTATATCACATTAGCTGTTTCAGAGTTACTTTCGTAATTGGTTCCAAAGGAGAAGAGGAAAAAAGATTTGTGCCAACCTAGGTCTAACTGATTTATCTCATTATTTCTGATTCAGAATTGACAAGACATAGATCAGCCATTGACAACTTCACGCTCCTAAGAATGGATGTTTCAGGCACTCTTGAAGTGCCAGAGAATCATAGATTAATACGTTCTAAGCCTTTTGCTTTCATGTTGCCAAAATGAATGGGACTTGGGTCAGCGATATATATGTGTTATTACCTTTTCTTATATCTTTTTGGTGATTTAACTGAAACAAATGAATGCTTTCAGTTCCAGTTGTCAGTAGACCAGAGTTTACAACATAAGAGCGATGGCCCAAATCTAACCTTGGTTTCCTCCTCCTGAGGATATGTCTATCTTGCACGCAGTTCATCGCCTCCAGACAGACCCCTGCTAGTTTTTGAACTGGTTAGCATTAGCAGCCGGCAGTGAAACTCAAGCTAGCCTTCAAAGTACTGTTGTTGTGGTTTAAACCCAGTCAGCAACTAAGCACCACGCAGCCGCTCATTCACTCCCCTCTTACCCAGTGGGTTGTGATAAGAACAGTTTAATAGAACAGAAAAGAAGAAGCTACTAATGATAATGATAACACTGACAGAATGACAATAGTAATAATAAAAGGATTGGAATATACTAGCAACAACTGAAAACATCAGCGTGGTATCAACATTCTTCTCATACCAAACTCAAAACCACAGCACTATACCAGCTACTAGGAAGACAGTTAACCGTATCCCAGCTGAAACCAGGACAACTGTAGTTTAAAATTGCACCTTGTACAAAGCATTGGGTCTTTAGAGAGTTTTTCATAGGGTTTCTGAGATTTAGAGCAAAGTGCATGGTGCTACAGTTGGACTCCTAGCAGACCCCAATTCAACACACTTCCCTAAGGTGCAAGTTATGATTGTTCTTGTATCTGGTCAAAATCTGGTGGACTGTGAGGCTGATTTTCTATACCTTGCCTTCTATATTATACCTCAAGATTATGTGACATAGGGCTGTTAAATGATAACTGTTTTACTACTGTGGCTAAGCTTTGCATCTGTTTAATATGGACATTGTGGGTGTTTAAACTTTGCATGGATTTAAATGTGATTGGGAATATTCACTATCGGAAAGGAAATCAGTCCAGGACTGTTAAATGAAAGACAGTATCTTGACCTCAGGAAGCAGCAGGGCAGCAGTGCACAAGAGCCTGAGAGACCATTCCAAAGGAAAAAAAGCTTCTATTTGCTTTTAATTTTCCTAGCCATCTACTTTTGTATGCTGTCAGAGAACAGGTAGCATCCTGGGCAGGCATTTGACCTGAGCCAATACGGCCCTTCTTACACACTTACACTTACAGTGATAATCAAGTTGTCATTTAATCACTATTTGAAGGGAGTCCAGCATCTTTCCCATCCTCACCACTCTTTTCCAAGGACAGTAATCTGAAAGTTAAACCACATTTGTTGTCAGTAAAGCATCAAGAAAATGAAAGACCGGGACACAAAATGCTTCATGGCAGCTCTGCTGCTGTCACCACTGGTGCCTCATCTGATTTAGGAGGTTACTTGTGCCCCATATTACTCTTTCCCACTTCTCTTTTCCCTTCTTCATCTCTTGCTAGTTTTGCTGACTAAGGTGTGGCTAAACTCAGGAGACGAAAGCAATAACCCTTCAAAACCACTTTTTTTCTCCAAACAATTGCTTATTATAAAATTTAGTGAGAAATTAATGCACTGATGTTGGGCTCAAGCAGAATTTCTACCTTAAATCCTGACGCCACTCCCATCATAACTGCTCTTCTTCTATGAAACATTTCATTTTTGATGAAACAATTTTATATGGAAGTGAAAAGGTGGAAGTCTGTCATGTTTAATAAACCTTGGGCTCACATCTTGCAGTACCCCAAAGACCTCACCAAATTATCTAACAACTTTCCCTAGAACAATCAACGTCTATGGGACAAATTCTGCTGTTACTTATATGCTAACTGTGTTATTAAAGTAAGTGAAAGGAAAAGAGGTTTAAGGAAGGGCAGAATATTTTTCCAATTTACACCAAGGAATATTGAATTTAATTAATCATTGCAATGAAGTAAAAAAATTTACTCGGGCATAACCAAGAGGTGAATCAGACCATATGGATATATGCGTAATCCTTACATTTTGCAAAGACTTCACATACCTGTTTAGCCCCTTACTATTATGGTTACAGTGTGTCCTTAAAATTCATTTTTGAAAGCCTGATTGCCATAAGAATACCTCATCAAATTTTAATTAATCCCCAAGACAAAGCTGCAATGGGCATCTTGGGGAATCTTCTCTATTGAACTGACACACTGGTTAAAAAATAGAGCAATAAAATTCCAATTCTTTGAAGGACTGTTTGAATTCTGAAAAAATACCAGTGCATTTAAATATTTAATGTGGTTGATATGGGAATTCTTAAACATAATTTTTATTAGAATTTTGTTTCTGCTATTACTTTATTATTCTAGCTTCTGTCATATATGAAAGCACCTCGGATGTTTAAAGAGGAAGTGTACTAAGTCTCTAAAATCCTGTGAGATGGTTCCTTCAGATTACTTTGGAATCATTATTCATCACTGAACTGCAATATTTTCAATTTTGGAAATGCAATTCTATATCAGGGGGATGGTAACTGGCACTTATACTTACACTCTTTGCTTTATACTTCAAAATGAGCGGTACACATTAATCAATGGAGATTTAACTTCTTTTTGCCTTGAGTATCTCAAGCTCTGAGAGGGATACAGTGGTCATATCTGAAGCATCTGAGTCTGAGCTAGTCACTATATGCTCCATCAGTAGTGCAGAAAACTAAATGAATATTTCCAGAGAGTGATTCAACCCAGTTTACCATGGATGTCTAAGGCAGGCTAGATGACTCAACCTTCAGAGG
>VYZV01034866.1:16125-27560 GCA_013401275.1 Pandion haliaetus | reverse complement strand
CTCCCACCAGTCCTTCCCTGTTTGTAAACAGTAGGTCTAGTGAGGCTCCTCCCCTGGTGGGCTCACCTACCAGCTGTGTCAGGAAGTTATCTTCCACACATTTCAGGAACCTCCTAGACTGCCTGCTCTCTGCCGTGTTGTATTTCCAGCAGACATTTGGAAAGTTGAAGTCCCCTGTGAGAACAAGGGCTCACGATTGTGAGACTACTGCCAGCTGCTTGTTTTATCTGTCTCTTCAACTTGGTTGGGTGGTCTATAACAGACTCCCAGCATGATTTCTGCCTTGTTGGCCTTGTTGGCCTTCCCCCTCATCCTTCCCCATAAGAACTTGACCTTATCATCACAATCATGGAGCTCTGTACTATCAAACACTCCCTAACATAGAGAGCCACCCTACCACCTCTCCTTCCTTCCTTATCCCTTCTGAAGAGCTTATAGCCATCCATTGCAGCACTCCAGTCATGAGAACCATCCCATCATGTTTCTGTGATGGCGATTAAGTCATAGCTATCCTGCTACACAATGGCTTCCAGCTCCTCGTATTTATTGCCCATGCTGCGTGCGTTGGCATAGATGCACTTGAGCTGGGCTATCAATTCCACCCCCAACGTTGGCATGCCACCCCTAGGCTCATCTCTGGTGAGCCTAGTTTTATCCCTTTCCCTCTTTGAACCTAGTTTAAAGCCTTCTCTATGACCCCTGCCAACTCATGAGTGAGAATCCTTTTACCCCTTTGAGATAGCTGGACTCCATTTGTTGCCAGCAGGTCAGGTGCTATGTAAACCTCCCCGTGATCAAAAAAACCAAAATTCCGCCAGTGGCACCAGCCTCTGAGCCACATGTTATCTTCAAATCTGTGCAATAGTTTGATAAATAAAGGCTTCAAATAAACAAAATCTGAAGAAATACTTCTGAATTAATTTGGTTTCCTTGTGTCAGTTGTAAAAACATTGACTGCAAATCTCCTTTATTCTGACTGCATAGGGGTCTAAGCATAGATTCAGAATGGAATGAGAATGGTGTGATATTGTCTACCTGTTTACCTCTGTGGAAAAGAAACTTGATGAGGTCCAGTTACTTGTTTGTCCATATTAAATAAAAATCTTTCAACTTTGCTTTGTAACAAAATCAAGCAAAAATTTGGGTTGTGTTATAAAACTACTAGTAGGAATTAAGGAAAAAATCTAAGGCAGAGGTTGGGTTGTCAATTATTTGGCCTGTATTTACGGACAAGACCCCAGAGGTTCAGCCACAGTTTGTCCCTACTTACTGGGAAAGAGAAGATTACTGTCTTGTGTACACTAAACAGTATGAATGAGAATAAACAGAACTGTTTACGAGGCGCAAAGAATCCTTAATTTACCTACCCTGTTAGAAAACATGTTAAATTCAGAGGATGAACTGAAATAAGACCAGATTTTGTGGAATCACAGCAGGGATATCTTTTTACAAAGGAAATTAATTGATTTGAATTTGTTTGTATTTATATGCCTGACAATATTTTATTGAAGGGAGATGTGTATGCAGTTTATTATATTGATTTCCAGTTGTAGCATGAACAATAAATGCAACTTTAAAAAGGGCTGTCAAATACGTCCAGGTATATCTGACTGTGGTATTAGTGGATATACTGTAAGCAGTTCCTGAGAAAGGACTGTAGTGTTGGGCTCTTATTTTTATCTTCAGGTTCATATTTGCTCTTCTTACTCTCCATTAATAGGTAGCATAGATCAGTCAGTGTTAAAGGAGTTGCCTCCTGAGCTCCTGGCAGAAATTGAATCCACCATGCCACTTTGTGAACGCGTGAAAATGAACAAGCGCAAACGTAGCACAGTTAATGAGAAACCAAAATATGCTGAAATCAGTTCTGATGAAGACAATGACAGTGAAGAAGCTTTTGAATGTAAGTAGTACATCATCTGTTCCTACTGCTAAAGAAAGCTAATATTTTGCTTTTACAAAAAACCACACTTTTTTAAGTTGGCTGCCCTAAAACATACGAAAACAAGTTTGCTGTCCTGACAACTACTTGGCCAAGAACCCTTTTTTTAATTTTAAAAGAAAAATTACTTTATTTTAATTCGTCACTCAAGATGAAAGGCAGCTAGTTGTTAAATTTCTTTTCCTAGTTACCTTATGGGAAGCCACTGCCAGGATTTTGCATACAAATGTATGCAAAGAAAAATTTCAGTAAATAAATTTTAAATTATTCTTAGTTTTACTGATAAAAAAAATGAAGGATCCCCTCTTGAATTTTTCTGACATGATAAACTGAGAATATTGCTGCCCAGAAGTTTCTTAAAATATTTCTTCTTCTATTATTTCTCTCGCAAATTGCTTGAAAAACTGGAGTTGCTTTTGATGGATTCTCAAAGTATCAGTTGCTGATGGTACTAATCTTGAATTAACTGTTTTCAAAGGAAGAGAGGAAACTTGTAGTTAGAATTTTGCTGTGCAACTGGGTAAAGTTCCCAAGTGTCAAAAAATTGTTAAATGCTTCTAAGTTAGGAACTGATTTCCTACTTGCTAATAAGAGTATGATTAGTTTGTCTCTCTGGTCATTCAGTTAGCCAACACTGGAAAGAAACTCTATTAAAACTGAGTGAATCGGTTCAGTCTAATTTAACGTCTTAGCTGCATTACCCATGAAGGGCTACAGAAGTGCCTGTTGCTGTTAATCTGAGAAGGCATCTTGCTTATAATAATTTTTTCCCAAGTTTAGACTCTTTCCACCTTTGCTTATATAAACATGTTACTGAACTTTTGTAAAACACAACGTTTTGTGTTTTCATCTTTCTTAGGGCCCCAAAGAGAAAGATTTGTTTGTTCTGCTTTTTAGTATGTTTCAAGTTCTCATCCTACAGATATGCAGTGGTTATGCACACATACATGTAAAAATCATAGTAGCAATATCTCTGATCCTTATCAAAGAAGCAGAAAAGAATGTCCTTTTGTTTGTTTTTTCCTTTTAATTATAACTGAATAATGCTGCTTTGAGCATGCATATGAGATCTTGAGGTAATTTATAATCAGTCTTGATTATGGCAAAGGATTAATGATGATTTGCTTCATTCAGGATTCTGTATTCTCTGTTTACCATATCATATCACTTGTTTATGATGTTAATAATCTGGAACAGTGAATTAAAAAAATAAGTAAGTAAAGCAAAATTATTTAAGTTGGTTGGGAATGGAGAGAATTGTCAAAAATTTCAGATAACTTAATCTACCTATTATAGACAGTGGCTGTTGAAATTCTTAAATACAAAGTAAAGCAAATTAAGGAAAACTTTCACAGTAATTATATGCTTTAAGGGATTCTAGGTTATTATATCCACTCAAGAGATCTGGCCATCATTCTAAACAGTTCAGTGAGGACATATGGTTTAAAAATAAATTTTAATATTTCCCAAAGGATACTGTAGAACTGGATTGAGTTAAAATGAGACAAAATGATCGAGAGAATGAGAGATTTGTGACAAGTACACTGAATAGATGTGTATTGTTACAAATACATACTTCAGAATTCTTTTGATTGCCTAAAATTGAACTTTTAAAAATATGAAATAGTAATTGTTATAGAAGAAGAGAAGTTTCTTCGAGTATCTCATGAAGGGGCATTCCATTAAATGAGAAATTAAAAATTGATGAAATCTTTCTCATACAGTAAGTGCTGAATGTGTTATTGCATAAATGCTTAACAGAATTCAGAAGGAAATCGGGTATTTATATTCCAAATAGTCTTTATTTATGAATAAAATCAATAATAGCACTTGAAGTGTTATTCATACTTAAATTTTTAGTCAATTTTATCTACTTCAAAATAAATTTGGTAGAGCAGTGATTGTGTTTAGCTGTTCCCATGTTCATCTTATTTGCTTTGCAGAGCCAGTACTACTGTAACACATTCTGCTTTGTCATGCAACATTGATAAACTGGTCAATTGAAAATTCTGCTGGAAAGTAATACTGGCAGTTCCTTTTCTCATGGAGCTGTAGCTGGGGTCAGAATTGGTCCTACAGAGCTTAAATTGATACTGATGATTTGTAAATTTTGGAGGCAGATGACACCTGCACAAAATACTGTCTCGTGGGGGAAAAAGAATCAGTTAAGATATTCAAAGTCTTTTCCCGTAAAACACTTACTTCTCCAATACATTCACTCTAGGTATCCAAGATGGCCCTCCATTTCTTCAATCGCAGTTAATTCTCAACCATTTTAGATGGTGTTAGTAGCTCAGGCATGATGAACATGATTGTACTTCCTCCAGAAGCAGTACAGCTCAAAGCTTAAACTGAGTTATTACCTTAAAGACTTGGACAATCTCTGTGCGGAAGTTTTGTACTACATTTTCAGAAGTGGGAGCCCTCTAGAGTGCAGTGCAGAGCATTAGTATCACCTCAGGTTTAATGTTTTTTTATTAATTCTGAGCCTGGGCAGACTATTGACTATATCCTGTTACGTCTACCAGGTGTGACTATATCGTGGTATGTTTCCTGTGGTTCTCAATAAACTGGGGTTGTGGGAAGAACATGTCAGTTCAGTTCCAGTTTGGTATAAATGCTTAGAGCCATTTGGCTCAGAAACAACCCTATATATAGTCATACCTGTTTAAACTTCAGGAGACTTTGGTAGAGACACACAGATGTCAGGGCTGTTATATATATAGGTTCACAGGCATAAACTCTGCTAGATCTTTTGGAGCTGTTTTGATCTTCACAGCNGCACCCTCTCCCCTTCAAGACACACAATACTTTCTTTGAAAATAACAGAGAACTCTCCATTGCACTCACCCATTTTATTTCCACCAAATCTGTTTCTGTATAGAATGTTTATCCCAGGTTCTTCAACATTCACTTCTGCTGGGCTTTTTGGTCCTGACTGAAAACTGATTATAATAACCTTCTGTGGTACTGACTTGATGTCTGGCCCAGAACTGTGACTCCAGCTTTCTTCTTTACACTGAATTTCCTGCAGTATGTATCAAGACAAAATTTTAGTTGTCTTGGCAAAACAGAGTATCTTTAAGCAAATAGATTGCCAAGTCTCATTAGAACTTGCTGTATTAGATGGGCAAAGCAATCACTGAATTGGAATATGGACACCCAGTAATAGTCACAATTTAGATAACTGAAGAAATTATCTCAATGTTCTCTTATGAAAGGATGAAACTTACTTTGATTTGTTCCACTTCCCTTACTTCACTTAAAAGGACCAATGCCCTGTAAATTTGTATTTTTAATGTTTGCTGGTGTCTTTGCCAGTTTCAGGCAGTTTTCATGTAATTTAAAAGAAATTGTTAGGATAATGCCATAACAGAATTTTATGTAATAGTTTTAGAGTGTTCACTTGCTTTACAGAACAGCTATACAATGGTGTTTAACTTGCAAATTGTAGAATCATTTAGGTTGGAAAAGACCCTTAAGATCATCAAGTCTAGCCGTAAACCTAACACTGCCAAGTCCACCGCTAAACCATGTCCCTAAGTGCTACATCTACACATCTTTTAAATGTTTAAAAATGTTTAATTTTGAGCCATTGAAAATAGAATTTTTACTTACAATGAGAATGCATTTCATTTCTAGCTTCTCGTAAAAGGCATAAAAAGGATAGAGATGAAGCTTGGGAGTATGAAGAACATGACAGAAGAAGTTCTGGTGACCATAGGAGAAGTGGTCATTATCATGAAGGAAGGAGGACTTCTGGCAGTGGTCGTTACCGTAATCGCAGTCCGGATGAGTCTGATATGGATGATTATTCTCCTCCCCCTAGCCTCAGTGAGGGTAACTGATCATTTTAAAAATTTAATTTTATTCCATATTACTAGTGCATTTTTAACGGATATATTAAACATTTTAATATAAACATCTTTACAAGCAGTATTGAATAGAAGTGTAAGCAATGTAAATAATTGCTTATTTAATTTTTGAGACAGTGTTTGTTTCATTCTTTGTTCTTTTAATTAGTGGCTAGAAAAATGAAGAAAAAAGAAAAACAAAAGAAGAGGAAAGCTTATGAACCTAAACTAACACCTGAAGGTAATTTTAGATTTATTTTCTACAGCTTTTATTTTCTGGTTTGTATATAAAATAATTATTTATAAATTTCTTTTTTCACCAGAAATGATGGATTCTTCAACTTTCAAAAGGTTTACTGCTTCAATAGAGAATATTTTGGAAAATTTGGAAGACATGGATTTTACAGCTTTTGGTAATACATCGGAAATTGTCAAAATGCTTTCCCCAATTAGAAACAGAAGACACACCAAAAAATTTGTATCTCAGTATTTTTGAACCTCCTTCTTGGTGATTTAATTGCCCGTGATAAATGCTAGGGCATACTGCATTTATATGTGTCACGGTTTAAACCCAGCTGGTAACAAAGCACCATGAAGACGCTTGCTCACTCGCCCCCCCTGCGGTGGGATGGGAAGGAGAAAATACAAAGAAAAGCTCGTGGGTCGAGACAAGGACAGGGAGGGATCACTCACCACTTTATGGTCATGGGCAAAAACCAGACTCAGCTTGAGGAAAAACAAAATCAATTTAATTTACTACCAATCAAATCAAAACAGCATAATAAGAAGTAAAAGCAAATCTTAAAACACCTTCCCCCCAGACCGGTTCATCATACATTGTCTCTGCCACTCCTTCCTCTTCAGGGGGAGGACTCCTCATTCTTCCCCTGCTCCAGCGTGGGGTCCCTCCCACGGGAGACAGTTCTCCACAAACTTCTCTGGCATTGGTCCTTCCCACAGGCTGCAGTTCTTCATGAACTGCTCCAGCATGGGTCCTTTCCATGGGATGCAGTCCTTCAGTCACAGACTGCTTCAGCATGGATTTCCCCATGGAGTCATGGCTATTTTAGGACTACAGTTGTTTAAGATTTGTTTTAGTGAGAGTGGTGGCACAAAAGCTCCAATAAATGGGTTTTCCTATATTAAAAATTTCTAGTTTATGACTTTCAGAAATGGATGACTCACGTTAGACTGTTAAATGATATTTCAGATCTAGTCATATTTAACAAGTAGTCGTTGTTTTAACACCACCAAAAAATTATCAGCAGTCTTCATTTGGAACTATTAGATGCTAGCTATTTGCAAAATCAGTTCTTTTTCTTTAGTTGGCTTTTTCATATTGGCTGTAAAATACTGATTTCCTTGAAGTCTGAATAGAAATATGATTGTTAATTTTTTAATTTTTTTTTTTAAAGGCGATGATGATGAGATTCCACAGGAATTGCTACTGGGAAAACATCAGCTTAGTGAGTTGGGTAGTGAATCTGCAAAAATCAAGGCGATGGGTATTATGGACAAGGTACATCTTCATAGTCTTTAACTCTTTTTGAACATATGGTTTTGATAAACCTATAAAAACTTATGTCCCCTCTAATAACATTCCACCCTCTTCACGTGTGAATGTGACAGATACTGTGAACAGTTGTGCTTCTGCTGACTTAGCTGAAGTGCTTAAAAAGTTACCACATCTTAATTGTTACTGTCTCTGAAGCTGAGACATTTTTGTTCAATGGTCCTTTTCTGCATCAATGCTGACTATATGCCAATATGTAAAACCCATGCCCAAGCAGTAAAATCTAAAATAATTAAAAATAATTAATCTACTTTCACAAAAACACATCGGCCTATAGGCTTTTCTCCTTACAGCTGGTGTTGAGCAAAGGCAATAAATCAGAACCTGCTGGCAAAGTAAAAAAACCTGCCCCTTCTGATATATGGCCTCAGTACAATGTAAATGTATGATGTGCAGCCAGCATCACACCGAATTGCCTGCTTCCTGTCTCTCCAGAGAGGCCTTTCAAACTTAGAAGATTTAACACCCCAGGTCATAATAAGACGCATTTTTTGTAGACTGTATATTGTGGTTTCTTTGCCATACTCTTCCTGACTTCAGTTCAAGGGAGCTTTTTGTTGGTGCAAACTGTTGGTATCACACCTCTAGAAACAATGTTCTTGCTTTCCTTATCTTCCTGGAACTCTTGGCTTTGGGCAGTCTTGGATTAAACTCTTACTCTGCCTGCTCATGATCACTTACTATGTTTATGAAGTGTCTGTGAATCCACTTACTACAAAAGTCACTCTGAAGTGTTTTCTTTATCCCAAGATTCAGATATTCTTCCTGGACTTTTCTTCAATCTCCCTACCTTCCTTTGTAGCATGTTGTCAGCCTGAGCGTTTCTCTTTCCTGTTAGTTCTCACTCTTAACCTCTGTTCTCTATTTTTCACACATACATACATGTGTACATAAAAATCAGAATTTTGTTGCTTCTAAAGGTGAGTGCCAATAGTGTCTGGGTGAGTGAAACTGGCTCTCAAGTTTAGCATATTCTACAAATTATTTAATCAAAATTCTGTAGAAGATCAGTAAGTGAGTTTGAGTTACTTTTTTCAACATGCTAGTACTTCAAAGTTAATACTGATATTAAGGATACATTTCCTTTTTATTAGCATTGAAATATCAAGGAATTTTATTTCTGCTTGTTCATGGCATTTGGATTTTCTCCTAATAAAGCTCTATATGGTCAGTTAGAATTTGTGATTGATACTTGGATTTGGTAAATTTCTATTTCTAGAAGCAAAAGTGTATAACTGTGCAACATTAATGACAGATACGCAATTGTAAATCTTATTTCTATGGTTTTTGATGATTGAAAATGCAGTTTGATTGAAATCTTAGAATATATTTCACCTGGTTTACTTATATTATCAGCATTCTCAATTGTGCTGTGTCAGAAACCACAGAAGTCAAGATCCTTATCTCAAATTGCTTACAATTTAAGTGCCTCAAATTATATAACAAGTTCTGTCCTTCATCCATGGATATTCTTTTCAGCAGTTTGGAAGCCTTTTATGTTCCTGCAGTTGTTTGATGTGTTTCTTTTGTTGTTTTAGCTCTCAACAGATAAAACAGTAAAAGTCCTGAATATTTTGGAGAAGAATATTCAAGATGGATCAAAGCTTTCTACATTACTTAACCATGTGAGTTTCAAATTACATAATTTCACAACATTGTGTAGCATAGAGTTTTCTTCACTTGAGTCCTATTTAGTGATAGTTTCAAATACTGTGCATGTGTGTGAAAGGAATTTCTGATATAATATGTATGTGATTGAGATTGCCAAACGTTAAGATTTGAAGTAAAATTCAATTGATTGTATTTTTTCAGTACTAAACATGTTTTACTATAGTACTGATAACTAATGGGTACATTGGGAGCAACTGAGTTTTCTTTTTTTTTCAATTTTAAATATTATAGTGTCATCCTGAAATATTCATGGTAACTGGTGTAATTTGCACCATTGGACATTTCTTTGCTACTTTTCTACCTGTCCCTAAAACATCCTTTACACAATGAAAGTAGCACTAGAGCTTTCACATAAAGCATATTCTTCTTCTGAGCATTAAGAAAGGAGGAAACCCTTTGTTTGGGTCTGTTCTTACTCTGCAGAGTTAAAGTTGTCAATGTAAACAAAATTAACAGGAAGTTTAAGATTTCAGGTTTTTTTTCCTGATACACTGAAAACTATATGGGGATTTGGAGTTTTTATGAGGTTGATCAGTGATATTTCACATTTCATATATTTCTGTATTTCTACGCTTTCTAGGCAAAACTATTCAAGAATAGAGTTCTTGAGTTTTATCAAAAAAAAATCCCTTGATCTGCAGAAACAGAGACTAATTATTTTGATTGGAAAGGAAGAATTTGAACTTGCAAATGAAAACCAGACACACATTATTTGTGCCTAAATACTTTAATCTAGATAGTTTGTAGGGTTTTCAGAGTTTCAGTATATGGTTCTGAATGTCTTCAGCAATATGAAAAGTAAGTGAAAAGAAGGTGCTGGTTTAGCTGCTTTGCATCACTGTGATTAAGTCTATACTAATGCGTTCAAAGTGATACTTTTCTTTTAGCTTTTTATAGTAAAACTCAGATTATTAAGCAGTTAATTAAATTGTCCAATGATTGCAATTCAGAGAAAAAAGCTTCAATTAAAAAAAGAAGCAATCTTTAGCCAAAAAAGTTTTAGATTTTTCTTAAAACCTATTAAAGATAAACCTATTAAAATCATTATGGCAAAGAAAGCTTCTAATAAAGANGCTTCTAATAAAGAGCATGCTTACTTCTGTTACAGTGCAGTGAAGATATCCTATCTCCATGTCAGGATGTTTTTCAGAGGCAGAGTGCACTTGCGTATTCTTTTCATTTCCAAGATTAATGAGAAAAAAAAAAAAAGAAAATATTTAAAACTACTTGGGTTTTTTTTAAGCCTCATTTGTGTAAGGAACAAATTACTTAAAGTCATTCTAGGCAAAAAATATACAGGGATCTCCTGATTTGCAAATTTCTATTGATTGTATAAATATATGTATATCATATATATAATGCCCTGTGATACTCTTTCAGATTCTCTCTGCCTTTGGGGTAAAAGTTGATAAAGTTTCACCAACCCCTTATTTTTACAAGGAAAGCCAACAGTGTTGAATTATGGTGTCATACAGGCAGGCAAAATTCTTTTTCTCTGTATCTGTGCCAGAGGAGCTATGAATAATTCTACCCAATTTTGCTATAAATAATGTTATTACAATATTTAAGTAGTGCTGGGTAGTCATAATTAACCTCATGTATGTTTGCTTTTGCAACTTGTACACACACAGGCATACAAGGATGCTGTATGTGCTAAATCTAAATGGACATATTTGATAAGACGTGTTTTAAGACATGGTGGGTCTATGAAGCAAAGAAAGTCGCATACTTGACAATTTCATGTGACTTGTAACAGTCTTTTTGTGTAAGAATTCCCTCTAGTGGCAGAAATTAGGCTGGTAAAAGCAGCAACTGGTGTGCATAGGCCACTGAAGAAAACACTAGATGAATGAGTTTAGATTTTGCTTAAGGTACATCAGTCTTAAGTAGAGTACGTGGCAATCTGCTCCCATAGTGCTTCCCAATGCACAGAAAGCTTCTTTGTGTTCTAGCAGAATACTAGTGACACTTTGAAGACTTGTAACTTAGGGAGACATACTACAAACATGTTGCTAGAAAACCAAATATTAGTTGATTTCTAAAACAAACTATTTTTGTTTCAAAAAAGGAAATACAGCATTTCATTTATGCGTTTATGTAAGTATATTAAGGTAACGTTATTAACTTTTACTTGGTAAGGATAAAAATTTGGCTGCTTATTCACACCATCCTGTTTTTCTTGTCTGTTACAGAACAATGACACTGAAGATGAGGAGAGATTATGGCGAGATCTTATTATGGAAAGAGTGACAAAATCTGCTGATGCTTGTCTTACTGCTATCAATATTATGACATCACCAAATATGCCTAAAGCTGTATATATTGAGGACGTAATAGAAAGAGTTATTCAATACACAAAATTTCATTTGCAGAACACTCTCTATCCCCAATATGA
>VYZV01034865.1:2835-43004 GCA_013401275.1 Pandion haliaetus | reverse complement strand
GACTGAATCAGTGACTACCATATGCTTCAGTGTGAAGTGTTGCACATGGTAAGACTATTGTCACCATATGCATGAAAAAGATGGCATCTTTTATTTTTATTTCTACTGTAATATTGAACAAAGGAAGAAATCGGGGCGGGGGGGGAAAGACTTGTGTCATGTCTCTGTAGGAAAAATTTACAAACTTAGCTTCCAACTACATAGGAATATGCACTTTCTTGATTAATTCAGTTGTAAGAGGAAAAAACCCCTTTGTCCAAGTATTTACTTGAATCCTTTCCTTTCCTTTCCTTTCCTTTCCTTTCCTTTCCTTTCCTTTCCTTTCCTTTCCTTTCCTTTCCTTTCCTTTCCTTTCCTTTCCTTTCCTTTGCGATTTACAGTTTTTAGGGAAATTATTTATTTAAAACCTTTAAAGACATAGAGGGAGACAATCAAATAAGCAAAAAATGTCTGTCCTTTATATGATTCTAGCAGCAGCCCAGGGAAATTCATGCAGTTTATAGTAGATGCAGATTCCTCCATAATCTTTCTTCACCATTCCTGCAGCTCTGCTTCAAAGCTGCATGGAAAGCAAAGATTTTACAATGTGATTCCCTTATGCAAAAGTCTTTTCATAAAAGAGAAAACATTTATTCTCTATCTCTATGGGTAGCTGATTGTATGCTTGGATAATTAACACATTGTCCTGCTCTTGTATTTCCGTAAGAATGATACACAGGAACAATCATGCATCTTCTCATTAAAGCTGACTCATTTCCGGGAGCTATGCACCTAAAAAAGTGACAAAGAAAACTCTAAACTGATCAAAATTAGGCAACCCAAGTCTCATCCTGCAGCAATCCAAAAACATGAGTGGATGTATTGGTAATATAGCATAACGGAGACCAGTTATTTTCTCCAGCTTTATTGTGACGGAGAAGCTGAACAATCAATCAGAGACATCCAGTAAGCAGGGGCAAAACTCATATCCTGGTATAAATCTAAGCTCCACTGAAATAAATTCATGCACTTCTATGTTAGCAGAATATATGGCCTGGAAAGTCACATAGTCGAAACCCTAGTATTCTTCCCATGTTAATACTAAAAAATGTTCCAGTTGTGCCAAAGACTATTCTAACACTGAGTATATTCACTTTTGCATGATGTCTGTCATAGTGTCTAATTCTCACTAATAGAAATGCTATCTATTTTTTTGTATGCACATTCTTATTTCTGCTTTTTATTCCATCATTTCTTGCATTCTAAACTACTCTTTTGGCCTTTCTTCTGCCATTTGCATATATAATCCTTCTCATATTTTTTGTTCTAAATCAATTCCTATAATCCCTTACTGTGTAATAGCATTTGTCATCAATAGAAATGAAATCTCCAACACATTGAAGGAAAGAGAATTTGCAGGTACTGGTTTCTAGCAGCAAGTTGTAATAGAAGCAGTGGGGAATCCTATTTGCATAAAAAGATCCATATTTGATGCGAACTGATGCAACTTTCATGATGGCTATAAAATTTTCCTCTACCCTTGCGCCATGGGCACAAAGCAGATAATACTCTACAACAGTGTTACAGAATTATTTTTCATAAGCTCTTGCCTGAGATGTATAATAAAGGTAGGAGTATCTTTTGATAATTAGTGAGGCTGTTTCCAAGTCTCCTACTATGAGCACTGTAATACTAGAAATGAAGTTAAATGCTATGATTCTTGATCACAGAAAATTCCAACATTTGGAGAGGAGTGAGACTGAAGTGCTTTGTTGTGAAAGAAAAAGCAGAATGGTTTCCATGCAGTTTTAATTAAATACTTACAATAAACAATAAATTACTTAGAATAAATAGTGTTGAACCTGACAGTCCAGGTCCTCAGGTCATCCATGGGTCCTGGTATTTTTGCCGTTTCTGTATGACTTAGAAGAGGGGGAATCCGAGAGGCCAGGACATAACAGCAACAGATAGATGGACATGTAGATAGGGTATGTGGAAGGGTCTGAAATCACTGAATTTATCAATACACATTTCAGCATTCCTTGACCAGCCTAAAAAAGGTGATATAAAAAATTCCACTTTCTCAGCTCCATGTCAGTAAAGCACTGAGATTTTCTGGTAGTACTCATGGTGTGATTTCCCGTATCCCTGCATATGGTAAAGGAAGTCAGGTTTCCCCACTGAATGCATCAGCAGAAAAACAAGCAGTTTCATTAAGCTCTGGCTGAATTTTACTGGGTGTTTTTCAAAAGCAATATATTCCTAATAAGCATTTTGGTCTTGCTGAATCAGCTTCTTCTGGGAAGAAAAAAACTCCGAAACAACTTTAATCTGTACCCAATAGATATTTCACCTTGAGGATTTGTCAAGTTAATAGAGCCTACCCACTTAGAGAAAGAGGAAGGAGGGCTTTCTAATTGGTGCCTAACAGCTTACACTTAAGGGTCATTAAGACGCAATACTAGAGATAACAGTCTTAATGGCTCCAACCCACTCTCATGGGGAGCACTCAAGGTAGCATGAACAAAAGGGAACCAGACTGAAAGACCCAAAGACACAGTGGGATCTGGGCTGGATAAGAGGATGCAGATTGATTTAGTTCTGCCCCAGTAACTTAAGAGGAAAATTTATCTCATTTGACTTGTAGTGAAGTGTAAGATTAGCTGCGAATAACTATCAATGGATGGAGAAGTAGAAATAAAAAGTATGCATCATTGTTTTAAAATATATGTTACCAAGTGCTAAATAGAATTGTTTTGTTTTAAGGAAGAAGTTGGTCAAACCCACAGACTGATGTTTCCAAATGGAATAAAATATAGCTGCTTGAAACCCATTCAGTCCAGCCCACGAAGTGAAAAGCATTTAAAGAGAAGAGCATGACCCCATCTAAGGATTGCAGTTTCCATGCTGTGACAAGAAAAGCCAAAGATCGTTCCCCCTGAACTCCCAGGTCCCACCTGCACACCAGATGCTGAAGTTCAGCTCTGGAGCTGTCTCGCGGCTGTAATACGAAATATAACAGCTTCAATAACTAAGGCACCTCGGCTGCTCTGGCATCATGCCCCATTGGATAGCATAGTCATGCTCAGAGAAACCCGAGTGGTGCAGAGGTACAGCTAACCCTGTCCTGAGATGGGTTGTTTCTCATAACTCTTCTCCAGAAATCCCCAAGACAGCTATGAAAAGGGGTGAGGCTGAAAGGTCAGACAATTAGCTTTCCTATTTGTGAAGAAATAGCTTTTCTAAGCTTATTAATGTAAAAATACAGGATGAGAGCGTCAGTTGCTATAAATCAGCATAGCTCTGCTGATTTCTGTGGGGCTGTGCTGTGTTATACCAGCTGAGATTATATTGTCTCTAACATTAAATAATAATAAAAAGCCTTACACTGAAACGATCTTGTTACATTTGGTGAAATAAATGCTGAAATGTCAGATGCATGTTTTCCTAAGAAAATTTAATTCAACTTCCATACATCTTCTTGTTACCTTAAATTTATCAATCTTCTATGGGATGCCTGCCTATTTCAGTTCATCTGATAGATGGTCTTCACTGAACAGGCTTCAAATAGTTTTGAGCTCAGAAAGGTTCAGCTAATCTGATTTCCTGTCTGATACAAGCCTTGGACTTTCACTCATTATCCCCCATGGTGAGTCTAAAACCTTGTGTTTGCTAAAGCTGGCCCACTGCAAAGACATCTTGCAATAGACTTTGGGCTTCAGAAACTAGGGGATTAACTTCCCCTGTTCCTTTCTTCTGGTGTATGACCTACTCTGGTAAATACTTGTGGAGGTTTTTCTCTCCTTTGAATTTCTGTGACCCCACATTCTGGTTTGGGTTTTTTTTTTTTTTTTCTGTATACTCAGTTTTTCATGTCCACTATCTATTTTATGAAGTGTATAAAAGCAGATTATTTCTTCATGGTCTTAAACTGGCATTGTCACCAACTTGAGTCTTGGTTCATTAAAAGGAGATAAGCACCTTCTGTCTCTGTTTTCACCAGAAAGTCTCCATAACCATCTACGTTTTCAGTGATAAGTGTATGTGTTGTCCCAAAAGTGGGGTCGGTTTCCTGGTGTGCAATACACCAATGTCCACACAGAGCAGAGGGATTTTATTCCAATTCATGTATGTGCAAAGATGGGCACTAGGTGGCAGTCCACAAAGCTAGCACACCTATACCTAAACGGGCATGCAATTTGTACAGTTCAGAATTACATATTTGGTTTCCAAAGTTCTTCCCCAAAACTATTATTGGTAGTCACTTATCTACCACGATTTCTATAGAGCTGAAGTTTTCCCGCTTTGAATTAAAGGTACAATGTTCTTTTATTCTACAGCGCATGCTCAAAGGTGGGGGCGGGTAAGTCTTTTTGGTCTTGAATTGAGTCGGTGGTCGTGATCTCCCCCTGCCGCCTTTACCTTTACCCCACTTACCGAAGATCTTTGTTGACTTCATGCCCATGAGCAATTATTCAACTTTCAGTGCCTCCTGGGCTAGGATGTTCCCTTCTTCAAGTCTTTTAGTTCTTCTTCAGGGGCAGAGCTGTTAGCAAGGTATGCATTGTTTATACAAAAGAGATCCTGTTTCACAAGACCTTCCTGGCCTTCTTAAGGTAGCTTAAGTACATCATATACAGAATCACCCCAATGTTCAGATGCAAGAAAATAATCAAGTAGTTCAGGGTAGCGTCGTGGTTTAACCCCAGCGAGCAACTAAACACCATGCAGCTGCTTGTCACTTCGCCCCCACCCAGGGGGGCTGGGGGAGAGAATCAGAAAAAGAGAGTAACACTCATGGGTTGAGATAAGAACAGTTTAATAGGACAGAAAGGAAGAAAATAATAATGATAATAATAACAATAATAAAATAATTGGAATATACAAAACAAGTGATGCACAACGCAATTGCTCACCACTTGCCGACCAATGCCCTATTAGCTCCCAAGCAGCGTTCTGCCTCCCCCAGTCCCTACCAACTCCCCCCAGTTTAAATACTGAGCATGATGTCACATGGTATGGAATACCCCTTTGGCCAGTTTGGGTCAGCTGTCCTGGCTGTGTCCCCTCCTGGCTTCTTGTGCCCCTCCAGCCTTCTTGCTGTCTGGGCATGAGAAGCTGACAAACCCTTGGCTTAGTAGAAACACTACTTAGCAACAACTGAAAATGTGTGTTATCAACATTATTCTCATACTAAATCCAAAACGTAACACTATACCAGCTACTAGAAAGGAAATTATCTCTATCCCAGCCAAAACCAGGACAGGTGGTCAGTCTCCCTGATCCTAAGAGCCAAATCTTTTCGATGGCTTCATATGCTGTACTACAATGAAACACGTTTCTTATACCTCAGGCTGCCAAGCAGAGGAGGAGACCTTGGAACTGTTCTCAAGGGAGGAGATTACAGAAAAGTATGGATCTTGTCCCTTCATTGTGCATGTAGCTAGATCCCAAAGCAAGCTGGCAAAGCAGACCACAGAAGATTCTACTGTGTAATCCCTTGTCGTGGTTTCAGGTCAGCTCAGTCGGTAACAAAGCACCACGAAGCCGCTCACTCACCCCCCACCCCCGCCCCTGGCCACATTGGGATGAGGAGAAAATACAAAGGCAGGCTCGTGGGTCGAGACAAGGCCTGGGAGGGATCACTCCCCACTTATGGTCACGGGCAAAAGACAGGCTCAACTTGGGGAAAAAAAACCAAAATCAATTTAATTTACTACAAATCAAAACAAAAACAAAACACAAGGGTATTAGGAAGGGAAACTAAACATCAGAACACCTTCCCCCCACCCCTCCCGCCTTCCCGGCTCAGTTCGCTACCGATGCTGTCTACCTCCTCCCCCTGGCGGCGCAGGGGAACAGGGGATGGGGGTTGAGTCAGCTCGCCACACATTGTCTCTGCCGCTCCTTTCCTCNGCGGATCCTTTCCGCGGGCTTCAGTTCTTCCCGAACTTCCCTGGCGCGGGTCCTTTCCGCGGGCTGATCTCCAGTCACACACTGCTTCAGCGAGGTTTTTACCATGGGGTTATGGCCACCTTCGGGAGCCTCCGCTCCACCGTTCACCCCCATGGGCTGCAGGGCCATCAGCCTCCTCAGGCGCCTCCTCATCCCCCTCCACTTCCATGACTCCAGTGCCGGCAGCGATGTCCCTCTCAGGTTTCCCAACCCCCACACTACCGGTTCCCCTTCTTAAATATGTTTTCCCAGAGGCGTTACCACCGTCACTCCCCGCCTAGATGCGGATCTGACATTTTGGCACACGCGTCCGACATTTTGGGGCGGCGAATTCTTTATCTTTATCCGACATTTTCTAGGCGGCGAATTCTTCCAGCAGCTTCTTAAAGGGGCCGCCTCAGCAGCCCCCCTCCCCTGCCACCAAGGAAAACCGAGCCACACAAATCCATAACATCCCTACTCCAAGCCAGTGATTTGGATTGCCCAAGATTGCCTTTTGAGCTTAGTTTCCTTGTTTTTCACATGGTGAAAGTCTGATATGGGGATTAAACTCACCATGCAAATGTATGTCATCAGGATAGAGAACACAGGTAGCTCTGGTATTTTATTTTCCTTGGCTTTTCCTCATAGGAATTAGGAAGTTCACTGACATGAAGTTCATCCTCTTGAAGTTCAACAAGGCCAAGTGCAAGGTCCTGAACCTCAGTCAGGGCAATCACCAGTGTCAGTACAGACTGGGGGATGAATGGATTGAGAGCAGCCCTGTGGTGAAGGACTTGGGAGTACTAGTGGATGAAAAGTTAGATATGAGCTGGCAATGTGCACTCACAGACCAGAAAGCCAAACATATCCTGGACTGCATAAAGAGAAATGTGGCCAGCAGTTCTAGGGAGGTGATACTCCTCTACTCTGCTCTTGCGAGACCCCACCTGGAGTACCACGTCCAGCTCTGGGACCCTAAGCACAAGGAAGACATGGAGCTTTTAAAGCGGGTCCAGAGGAGGCCCATGAAAATGATCAGAGGGCTGGAACACATCTCCTGTGAAGAGAGGCTGAGAGGGTTGCGGTTGTTCATCCTGCAGAAGAGAAGGCTCAGGGAGGACCCTGAAAGAAATGGCTGTGTTTGGCATTAAGGAGAGCAAGCTAAGGGGAATTTTTATCTACCCCTAACTAAAAAATGGTTTTACAGAAGATGGAGTCAGACTCTTCTGAGAGATGCACAGGGAAAGAGTAAGAGGGAACACAATTTGCATTAAGAAAAATTTTCATTAGATGTAAGGAACATATTCTCCACCTTGAAGGTGGCCAAACCGTTTCCCTAGAGAGGTCGTTGGATCTTCATCTTTGGAGATATTCAAAACTTGGTTGGATAGAGCCCTGAGCAACATGATCTAACTGTGAAGTTTCCCCTATTTTAAGCAGAACGTTAGAGAAGACAACTTCCCCAGGTCTTTTCCAACCTAAATTATTCTAGGAATCTGTAATACTTCCTACAAGAAAACTGATGAAGAAAATACATTAAATATTTTGAAAAGATACTACAGTGATGATCACTGTATGAATACTTCAGATGGATATTCTAGAAGAGTTCTCAGATTGAAATTCAGTGGTATTCAGGATTACAAATAATTTTTCCAGCTATTGATGAACCCAATAATAATAGGAATTTACTCTGTTCTTTAAAAAATGTTTACTTGTTTGTAATTTTTAGAGCTCCTCTGAAGAACAACTTGTTTGCAGATATAACTTTCAATGCCTTTAACATGTGGTGAAATCCTAACGCTGTTAAAAAAAAGGAAAAAAGTACTCTCATGTGTTTACTGGTTTCAAGAAACATCTGTGTATGATTTGTGGCATAGAGTCTGTACATAATACATGAACAGAAACTGTAACTTTTTAATGTACTTAATAGGACAAATAGCATGAAAATGATTATAGAGCAGTAAAAAAAATCCATATGGACTTCAACAGAGCAAAACTAATCTAATGACTTATTTTATGATCACATAAAGGGAGAGACTGCTCTTGGGTAACAAACTGATTCTTCCATGAAGTGCAGGTAGGAATCCAAGTGGTGTTTCAGGTCATGCTCAGAACTCAGCTCCAGAATATCTCCGTTTTGTCACTGTTTAAAGTGCAAGGGCCGAGCACTGTTTATTATACAGCTCCTGAGTAGGAATGGAAAAAAACACAGCTTTTTGTTTGTGCTGAGGCTTTGATTTCTGCAAGACTTTAAGATCAGCTTTTTTCTTTTGTGAACAGCTGAAAGGTAGTTCTAATCCCTATCACATTGTGTATGAATGTTCATAAATATGTGGACTTATGGTCAAATGCAATTAAATTATCACAGTCCATCAGATGGGCAGCAATAGCTGACTACATGCATGCTTTTAAACCAATCCAGTGGTGTAATGAAACATACTGGGGTTTAATTTTGTGCATTTAACATTGTCCCTAGAGTGGACTAGAGTTTTCACATTTTCAGCTACCACAGCCTCTGTTGACAGGCAGTAAGTCATTATTTTGTAGTATCTCAAATTGTTTCTGTCATATCCTCGTAGCCTGAGTACACAATAAAAACCTGATCTATAAGTCTTGTTTTGCTTGACACCTGTCCTGCCACATTTCAGGGCCAAAAGCCTAGCTGAGCGGTTCTGGGTTTATGTATACATCTTAATTTAGAGATAGAAGTAAAAAGATAGTGTCTAACCATTCCAACTTTTTTTGCCATTACAGTAAATTGGCTGTGACAGGTTGCTCTACTTTCTACTAGAATCACTCAGGTAATTCTGTATGGGAAAAGGGCAAATTAACAGGTCAAAGCTCAGTAAACTTTTTGTGTTATATTCAAGGTAAAGACATTAAGCATTCAAATGAATTAGCCAAAGATCTGTAGCATAAAACTTCTCAGATTTGCTGAATCCAGAAAAATTGTCCCCAGCATTTTAACCTTTGAACTAAACATATGGTTGCAAGCTTCAAGGACACTATCTGTGCTCTGATTTACCTTATAGCAGATATATTTTTCCTGCAGAAGGGTCCTTACAGTCTTATGCAACCCCATACCCAAACATATGTTCCCATTATGCAGTAGTTTGTTTCCTACATAATTTCCCTTCTTTAAGAGAATAACACCTTTCTTACCTGAGTGAGATTTTTCATTAAAATAATTAGCCATGTAACACCTTGAATGGTGCAATTAACCAAAGATCACAGCACAGTTTATAAATTAGAATTTCAACACCCTACAAGCAAGAGTTTTTAAATACCATCATTCCCCTTTTTCCCAGAGGTTTGGATTAGAAACCAATGAGAGTTCACTCAAGTTCCTACTTGAAAAAACCCTGCACAAGCAATTCCCTGATGGGGCCCCAGTAGCAGCTCACACTCTTATCTGACTGCATATAGTTCCTAGGTGTCTTCATCTAGAAAGAACTTTTATCTACTTCCTAAGTAAAGTAACACCTATGCCAGGCACCTGTAATAGGTCATTTGGATCTTTTACTGGTGCTTCTCCTTCAGCTGTTGCCCACAGGCCACATGAGTGGCACAGCTGAGCAAGTATTAAACCTGAAAGAGTTGCAGTAGGTGATAACCACCTCTGAGACAACCTAATCTCCTTTTGAGGAAAGGACCCCTTTCCCAGGGACTGTGCTGTGGAGCCATGATCGAACCCATGAATTTTACTTGACTTTAGGTGGCAAGAGAATCCAGCTGAAAAAAAAAAAAAATCTTCATGGACTAGTTGACAACCAGATTCATTTATCTCATACATATTCATTAATGTTAAGAGCTTTTGGGAAGTCATTTGACATTTAATTTAACATACTTGTATTATTATCCTTGAATGCTTATTTGCAGCATTAAAAAACACTTCTAATTGTTACAGGGGCATAATTAAGATTATATCAAAGTCATTCTACATATGAAGGCAGACGTATGTGAATCTGGAGAATATGTGAATACATGTGTAAATATGTATGTGCCTATAAAGTATGTATGCACACAGGTATATTTTTATTATCTATCTTGCAGTCTTGAGTTGTTCTATTTTAAGTAACATTCTGGAACTCTGCATCCCATAGCAATAACCACATCAATTTGCACAGTCATTTATCAAGAGACTTTGACTTCTGGGACGCAAGGTATCTGCAGAAAATCTGACTCCATCTCAGTTAGCCTTTTACAACCTCCTTATAATCAGTGGAGATAAACCAGCACATTGGGGGTGGGGGGTGGGAAATATTCTACCTCATATAGTTGCATTCTTTAGATGAATCTTGCATTAAATCTGTCTGCTCCCTTGGACAAGTCTCCGTTTGCTTTAAGAAAGTCTACACAACTAGTTGAAAAAAAGGTGTCTATTCTGTGAGTAAGACAAAGTCCTCTTCCAGACTTTAGTATGCCTGTTTTCCAGTCCTGCAGGAAATCTGGGATCTTTCAGGATCGAAGCCCCTTTAGCAATAGTGATGGACTTCAACGTAGAGTTAGTAAAAACATTGCTGGTATCATTCTGCTTGTAAAATGTTAATTCTTCTTATCAGAAACTTTTCAAAGGAATGTGCCTATTTCTAGGAAAGGTCCCTATGACGGTTTCTAGTCAAAAAAAGAGAAAGAGGAATTGAGCTGAATGAAATATAAATTGTTATAGGAGGAGACAGGAAAAGAAAGATTGGAAAAAGTTTAAAAAAAAAAAAGTAAACAAATAATGTCAACATTGCCCAAAGCAGAATGTCTGCATTGGGTTCTGAGAAAAACAAAAAGATTGTTCGGGGTTTTGTGTCTTTATAATGTCATTCTAAAGTCCTGTAAAATGTTTGAGCCTCCTAATGGTGATGGAGATAATAAGAATTTTTCATTCAATTATAAGATGCTTTCCCTTAAACACTCTCTCTCATTTTTTAGGTTAAACGCTTTAAATATTTTTAAACAAAGCATTTATTTTGTGACTCCTCTAGTTTTAAACAAAAACGAGTGAAATATAAGAAAATAGAAATATTCTGCATCATCTACAAAATAAAAACTAAAAAGCATGCATATTTGGAAGACTATCCTCTAACATCTTTATCCACTCAGCTACTTTCGCTGGCACATAACAACAACAAAAAAGAACCAGTTTAGCAATAATGTCGTCATCCTGTCTTTCTGCAGATAATTAGTACTATCCAAAATAGATGTATGTGCTTGAAAGATTAGTCCTGGTTTTATATGCATAATGTATCAACATTGTTGCACAGCTCCAAGCATAGTTAATTTTTATTTAAAATGAAGAAGCATAACGAAGACTCTGTGCTGGAAATGTCATAAGGAACTGCTTGTGTATATTATCCACTTTCAATTTCTATGACTGATGTGATGGAAATTGTAAGCATGCTGTGAAAAGTGAAGCCCAAGACATGAAACATATGAAGCTGAATACTACAAAGGACTTTGGCATCTGAGCTACTCTGAGAAATTATTTGATTTTACTGTTATGAAGGTGAAAACAAAATAGCTTTCCTTAAGTTTATGCTTTGATTTACTATAACATCCTTACTTAGAATTCCTTCTTCTGATGTCAAGATTACAGTGGTAACTTTAAGAGTAACCTTAGCACAAAATTCTGTTTCAATGATTGGAAAATTCTTTTTTTAAACAGGTCTTGATTATGGAATGTATCCATAATCACAATACTCCTCTGCACATGATTAATATCCAAAAAGCCAGATACTTAAAAAGGGTATATAATTAAAACTAAGTATTATCCTTGGCCATTAGGAAATGCTTTTCTTATCAGGCTGCAGAACACTGGCTGAAGTATTACAACGGTCTGTTGGGAGTATGGTTAATGTGTTAACATCTCTGGTTAAGTCTATAGTAACCAATGGTAAATGTTATATATCATTTTTAATTTGCACATTCCTAAGGGATGAAAGCTTTATAGTGCATCCAGCTGTGAAACAAAGCCCCTCAGTGCTGCAGTGCTAGTATTAGCTGCAGTTTACAAAATGTCAGGATCGATTGTGAAATGTGTTTTATGACCTTTTTTTTGTCATTACAGTAGTTTAGCTATAACTCTACTATGTTGTTTTGCAAATGAAGATCATAGAATCATAGAATGGTTTGGGTTGAAGGGGACTTTCAAAGATCATCTAGTCCAGCCCCAGTGCCTGTGGGTAGGGACATCTTTCATTAGAACAGGTTGGTCAAAGCCCCATCCAACCTGACCTGCAATATTTCCAATCATGGGGGATCCACAGCTTCTCTGGGAAACCTGTTCCAGTGTCTCACCACCTTCATTGTAAAAAATGTCTTCCTTATGTCCAATCTAAATCTACTCTCTTTCAGTTTAAAACCATTGTCCCTTGTCCTTCCACTACAGGCCCTGGTAAAAAGTCTCTTTCCATCTTTTTTATAAGCCACCTTTCTATGTTGACAGGCCCCAATAGGCCTTCTCTCCTTAATGCCAAACACAGCCATTTCGTTCATGGTCTTCCCTGAGCCTTCTCTTCTGCAGGATGAACAACCGCAACTCTCTCAGCCTTTCTTCACAGGAGATGTGTTCCAGCCCTCTGATCATTTTCATGGGCCTCCTCTGGACCCGCTTTAAAAGCTCCATGTCTTCCCTGTGCTTAGGGTCCCAGAGCTGGACGTGGTACTCCAGGTGGGGTCTCGCAAGAGCAGAGTAGAGGAGTATCACCTCCCTAGAACTGCTGGCCACATTTCTCTTTATGCAGTCCAGGATATGTTTGGCTTTCTGGTCTGTGAGTGCACATTGCCAGCTCATATCTAACTTTTCATCCACTAGTACTCCCAAGTCCTTCACCACAGGGCTGCTCTCAATCCATTCATCCCCCAGTCTGTACTGACACTGGTGATTGCCCTGACTGAGGTTCAGGACCTTGCACTTGGCCTTGTTGAACTTCAAGAAGTTCACATGGGCCCACTTCTCAATCCTGTCCTGTTGTCTCTAGATAGCATCCCTTCCCACTCAAATTTGGTGTTATCTTCTACTCACACATGGTATGTTCCATGCTCTTAACCACTTTGGTGGCCCTTCACTGCCTTCTTCCCAGTCTCAAAGCATCTTTCCTGTAGTGGGAAGGACAAAATGAGGTATAGTGGTCTCAAAAGCAGACTCATAGGTGCCAGATACCAAAGAATAATCACTTCCCTCAGTCTGCTGGTTAATACAGCTTAGTGTGGGGTTGACCTCAATAGGGGTATACTGCTGACTTCTTGTCCACTGTGACCAACTCCAGGTTCTTTTCCAGAGCTGTTTCCTAGCCCCTCACCTGCACTGGTGCATGGGGTTATGCCATCCCAAGTGCAGGGCTCTCTGTTTGCCCATGCTGAACTTTAGGAGATTTTTGTCAACCCATTTATTCAACCTGTTGATATGCCCTACCTTTCCCCATCAACAGCTCTCCCCCAACTTGTTGTTACCCTTGGACTTTCTGAGGGTGGTTTCCATCGTGTCATTCTGATCATTAATAATGATATTAAACAGTATCTGTATCAGTATTGACACCTCAGAAATGATAAAACACCTGCTGGCTGGAATTCAAACTGCTGATCACTACACTGGCACATTTTATGTTATTTTTACTTTTCATTTCTTATTCATGCAACCACAGACTCCTGGTTTATATAAACCCCATGAATTTTATAATTAATATAGGTCAAATGGCAAGTTTTCTGCGGTAATGGATCAAATTACTATACACTTGTGTCTTTTGAGATTTTGTTATGCAAGTTCCCAAATTCTGCATAAAAAACCTTTGTGTACAACATTATATCTGAGCTGATGAGAAGAGAAAGTCAATAAAATCACATCAAGAAACACTGTTCTCAGTTTTCCATAAATATGTGATGAATTTATCATTAAAAAAATAGAAAATGATTATATTATTATTCCAAAATTTATCAGAATGGTCCCAAAGCCTTTACCATTTGTTCCATCCATAGCAATGCAAAAATCATATTAACCATTTTCACCATGTTGTAATCACAAAAAAGCTAATTGTCTGTGATTATTGCCAGTTTAGCATGCCACGACTATTATCTCATATTTACAATGTGCTCTGTGAATTATGGACTTCATAATGATCTAAAAGTAGAATGGACTAGAATTGCCAAACCAAGCCAGCTGAGGGCATAGTTACTTTCCTCTCTCTTTTTGCTGTTATAGGGATCCTTTCAAAGTGGGATTGGAATAGTCCTCAAAAATGCACATTTGTCTGGATCAACAAAAGTTTGTGATACTATCTTAGAAAATTTTCTGTGAACTGAGATGTTGCAACATAGGAAAAAATCAAATAATGTAGGTATTGATTGTTGGTGATGGATTGTAATGTCTGGTCAGAGTGAAAGAAAGGGAAGATATTTGTATATACTCTTTTCCCATGATATGTGAGCCACCAGCAGACAAATTTTACCATCTGCTTTCAGCATGTCAGCAGTATCAAATGAATACTTTTGCCTCAGTCATACAACATCTGGATGAAGTCACCACATGCATCTCATTAGATGGACATATTTTCTAGTCCCAGTTGACTTGTGCATCTCAAGAAGAAATGTAGAGGTGAAAGAAACTAAATGTCTGTTTCTGTGAGCAAATACAGACAGATCTGCTCTGATCATTCAACAAACAGGCTAGCTGGGAAGTAGGCCTCCTCCAAAATGCGTAAAGCTGGGTTAGCTTGTCTTTGTGTCCAAATCGGCAATCCCTGGGAAGCAGCAGCTGAAGCAAGGAAATGCTAGCTGTGGTGTGGAGTGTAGTAGCTTAGGCAGTAACGGTAATGTGGCCGAATGGCTTATTGGCTGGAGCTGATTCACCATAAGTGGAGAAGAAGGGAGGGGAGAGGAAACTGTGTGTCTTTGAACCAGACCCACATTAGGGCTCTTTCCTCCTAAGAATTCACTTCAGTACTTAATCTTCCTCTTAACTGAGCGGGTTCTCCAGGCTCTTAAAACACAGAAAAAGAATGGAGAAGTAGAATGGTTTGCCCTATCAAGTGCAGAATAGAAACCCCATTTCTTTAAGGTGTGAGATGTTTTAGTATATATGTAAATCCTAGTGTAAATGTTGGAAGTGTGTGATAATTATCGGAGGAAGAGAAAAAAGATGCATCTCAGCAGACCCCTCAACAGCAACACCTTTGCCAAGGCTTATGTCCTGAATATTCATTTGCATACTAAATCTTCGTGGATTTAGTTCTGTAGCTCTTTTCAGATTACAGTATTTATGCACAAAACTTACCGCATTTAAATTAGGACTTCCCTCCTAAACAAGTAGTTCTCAACATGGGTGAGAGTTACAGAATTAAACTCATAGAGTTTCCAAAGCATTCAAGATACTAGATTCTGTGCAGAGATAACTGGATGAAATTTTGCATTAAACAGGAGGTCAGGCTGGATGATCTAATGGTCCCTTCTGGCCATAAAAGAGATGAATCTATGAGAAAAGCACTCTGAGATCATATGATGAAAAGCACAATTAAATTGGCAAGTGTTATCTTGATGTTCCCATTACAAATCCCCTGAGCAATGTATCCCCGTCTTCCTCTCGCCACCTCCTCTATCATTAGATTCCAGGAGAACATACGCTCTGTTGAAGTCATTGCTGCTAAAACCATTTTGATAGCTGGCTCCACACAGTCTCCTGCTAAATCCAGTATTCAAGGCTGTGGGAGTGCTCACTTCTTAAGTGAAGACACATTTCTCCAAGGCATTTTGCACTCTCTTCTTCCTTCAGATTGCTCAGCTAAAGGCTTTTTCAGGACTTTATCAGTTATTAATAATTGTGATGATTCATGATTTATTCATAACCATTTATACATTTGCCATATGCTGCCTGCACATGCAAACTGTTTTTCTGAAGCACGCAAATGTGGCACAGTGCTTCTTACAATTCATATCCAGTAAACAGATGATAGAGAAAGATTAATGAAATGAGAAATACAATAAAACATCCTGCAATGGCTTCAGTTTTGAACTTCTGAATTAAATGTTGCAGAGTAATTGTCTTCAGCAGTATCAAAACTAAAATAAGCAGGAGGGAGAATAGCGTGAAAGGCCAAGTTTAACACCACAAGTAACACCTTATTCTGCTTTTATTCTGTCCCCTGTAATGATAATTACAAGGAGTAAGAGTAAATCTACTCATCAGGGAAGATACAACTCAGGAAAAATAAAGCTTGTAGTATCTGCAGTATCATCTTATTTGCTCTCTTCAAGCTTTCATATTAAATATAAGTATTTTTGCAGTGAAACACTGCAATAGCTGCTTGGAGGCAGGGGGAGAGGTAAAGATCTGACATGCAGATCCTTCATAATGCCTAACAGTGACAACCTGAAAAGAGAATGTAAGTCCTTGTTGTTGATAAAAAAAGCCTTTTATGGTGATGTCACTAACCGAGAAGTCATTTCTCATAGGCCCACTATGACACCTTCCGCAGCGTGCTGCTGTTCAGATGACATGCCTGGCTTTTATGAGAGGGTAAGTGAACATGTTCATTAACAGTGAGATGGGCTCTGTGGGAGGAATGATCAGTGTGTTCCAGTGCAGAGTCTCAAGGCAGAGGAACCAGCTCTGATGTGACTTGCATCTCTGCTCATCCCACTTTCTGTTGCATTTTAGCTGAAGCTTTCAGAACAGAATGTTAAATTTTTTTCTAACTGCCTTGAAAGTGAACATCTGAATTTTTACTAACTGCCTGTAATTGCCTACTATTATTATAGTGTAGTATATTTCAGTCCTTATCATATCTACAAAACCATGGGATGAATCCTAGACTCTAAGCTATCTTGTTCCCCCATGGCAGGATCAACTTTACCTATGTCATTCCTGCCTTTTGGCTGCCCAACTCTTTCTTGAAGGCCTCCACAAACTTTACAAAATTCTGAGACAATCTGTTCCTGTGTTTTGCTTTCTTCGCCATTAGAATTATTTTTTCCTGGTGTCTAACTTAAATATGCCCTCTTAAAAATAGTTTTTCTTGTTCTTCCCACCATGAAGTCACATAAGTTATATTTACAGAAATCTTTGACATTCCTAACAGCATTCAAGCACTATTCCTTCACGATGCTTGAGAACTCTACGTGTGCCAGTGGAGGCACCCAACAAATGCAGAGGTCCGAGGGGGATGTGTATGCACTATTTCATTAAAGAACTCATAGGGAAATCATTTGCAAGGCCTTGAATTTCCACTGTTACATTTTACTGGAACAAAATCTAGAACGTAGTTTTGAAATTCAGAAACTCAGATCTTCTGCATGAGATAACTCTGGCCAAAAATTTTAAGCCATCTTCATTTCTCCATTGCTTCCTCACAGAGCAGGTCCAATCTTACTCTCAGTCTGGCAACTTCCCGAATTTCATATAGTTTTATAGAGAACAAGTCTATGACAATTTTACTCTCCTTATAGGAGAATCAGTCAGATCGAAAGTGATCCAGACTAGACAAGTATGCAGTCACTCTACTTGCTGCTTCCTGGCATCCTTTTGAAAAAATATAACACGGCAACAGTGACCAGACTAGAGAAGACCTAGTATCACTCTCCAGGTAGCCCAACACAGAATGCACAAATAACCCTTCTCCTTGCAAACATTAATGCTTAATTAAATGGTTTTGTAATGCGGGTCTTTCTAAATCTATATTCATTCCTGCTGCCTACAGGAGATCACTTCTGCTGAACAAAAAACTTGCACACATCAAAGCCATTAAATGCAAAAGTTTACAAAAATAAAATTTCAGGTAATGAAAACCTCAAAAAATAAGATGAAAAAGACCAAAGTCCAGAACTATAGTTTTATAGAAGTGTAATGACGTTATGCTTTACATATCTTCACTTAAATGTCTGTAAAATCATGTTTCAGTGGGTCCCAGACACTAACACTTTCTTAGAAATTTTCTTTCAAGGAGCAAAAGATATTAAAAAGCCTAGTCCCTTTTTTTGTTTCATATGATATAAAAACCATACATTAATGATTCTAGTTAAATGCATCCAAATACCAAGAATAATCTGTTAGAGGAAAAATTAAAAAGAATAATTGCAATGACTAATTCCAACTCATCAGAAATAGATCATATGCATGTGGGTGGAAAAATGTTATTTCATTATTCATTTGCAGTATACATATAATAATCATTTCACAAATTTAAGCTGATCTTCATTTATTATCCATACAATAGCGTATTTCTACATCTTGGGTTGTTCATAGAGGATAGAGAACAGTTCATTTAGAGTATTTATTTTGTAATATAATTTTACACTCTAGGAATTATACATTAGTTTTAATCTATTTTAACAATGGTAATGCCACAGCTAGAGAAAATAGACAAGATATTTGGGCACTAATTGGGCTTTCTGTTAAGTTATGACTTGATAGTTTTTAAAAACATGGCTGCAATGAATTTTCAGGCATTATTGTCTGTTCCTGTCCATGCTAATCAGTACCCTGTAGCACAGTGGGTCTTACATTTAATGGAGCAGTACAGAGCTCTAGACAGCATTGAAGCAATTGATTCCATAGAAGGGGCACAATATAAATCAAGCCCAGAGTAAAACTGCTGTTCTACAAGCTTGGAATAAGAACACCCTTCTTCTTATCCAAGGCACTCAAAGCCTCTCCTGCTGTGCTTATGTTGATTGTACTTGCTTTATCTTCTGTTCAGTTTTGGTTTTCTCACTTTTTTCAGTGCCTTTAGTGCTGGTTTTATGTACTCTCATCAACCAAAGTTCAGTTCCATTTTGTTCCTTCAAAACTTTGAGAAGGTAGGGAATGGGGATCTTTTCCACCTGACTGCTTCTTGTAATTGTTCCTTCCTCACAACTACATAATAGCAATCTAGTTATTAGAAAAGGAACTTAGTTTATTTGACCTGACCTAATCTGCCAAGACACATTCTATTCCTGTTGTCTCAATGTGTACATCAAATTTGCATGCAATGCAATAGTTAAAAACTGGCTAGTAACCCAGAAATACCACTAAGAAAAAAATGTCATTCAGCTGAGGATAGCTCAAGTGTCCCAAAAGAATGTCTCCCTGAGTACTTATATGCAGTATATTTTATCAGTGATTGGCAAGCAAACTAAAAAGTCATACTGATGAATTAAAGAGATAACACAAAGAATATAAGATGAATAAATAATATGTTAGCATTATAATGTCATGATGTTCAGCAATCCCCATTAATCTGAGTGGAGCCAAATGTAGCATCATATACTTGGGAAAAAAAAGACTTTAGACCATTCCTACAGAACAAATTCTAGAAAGTAAAAGTTTTGAAAATGTTAGAGGCTGTCACATACACAAAATCATAGTGAATTTCAACATTGGGCAAAACACTATAGTTAAAAGTAAAATTTTATGGAGAGAAACAGTATTTACTTTTGGTTACAGCACTAGTGGGAAGAAGTGTTTATTTAATTTCCAGTGTTCATGTTTCACTAACAATACTGGAAAGTTTTGGAGGTTCAAAAGAATACTGCAGGAATAATGTATGATCTGAAAAACTTCTGTTCATAGAAAGCTTAAATGACTCCATCAACAATGTATCCTAGTGTTATGGGTTGGTGTGGCGTGGTTTTCCTTGGTGGCAGGGGAGGGGGGCTGCAGAGGCGGCCCCTTTAAGAAGTTGCTGGTAAATTCGCTGCCCCAAAATGTCGGACGTGCCAAAATG
The DNA here is from genome assembly GCA_013401275.1 of Pandion haliaetus. Lineage (NCBI taxonomy): Eukaryota > Metazoa > Chordata > Aves > Accipitriformes > Pandionidae > Pandion > Pandion haliaetus. The sequence goes on along the minus strand of VYZV01034865.1, from coordinate 23,403 downwards.
TCAGACCTGCCTCTAGGAGGGGAGTGACGGTGGTAGCGCCTCTGGGAGAACATATTTAAGAAGGGGAACCGGTAGTGTGGGGGTTGGGAAACCTGAGAGGAACATCGCTGCTGACGCTGGAGTCAGTGAAGAAGGAGGGGGAGGAGGGGCACCTGAGGAGGCTGATGGCCCTGCAGCCTGTACTGAGAAGGCAGGCTGTCCCCCTGCAGCCCATGGGGGTGAACGGTGGAGCGGAGGCTCCCGAAGATGGCCGTAACTCCATGGTAAAAACCGCGCTGAAGCAGTGTGAGACTGGAGAGCAGCCCGCGGAGAGGACCCGCGCCAGGGAAGTTCGGGAAGAACTGAAGCCCGCGGAAAGGACCCGCGCCGGGGAAGTTTGTGAGTAACTGCAGCCCGTGGAAAGGACCCACGTTGGAGAAGTTGGTGAAGGACTGTCTCCCGTGGGAGGGACCCCACGGTGGAGCAGGGGACGAGTGAGGAATCTTCCCCCCGAGGAAAGGAGCGGCAGAGACGATGTGTGGCGAGCTGACTCAACCCCCATCCCCTGTTCCCCTGCGCCGCCGGGGGAGGAGGTAGAAAGCACCGGGAATGGAGCTGAGCCGGGAAGGCGGGAGGGGTGGGGGGAGGTGTTCTGATGTTTGGTTTCCCTTCCCAATACCCTTGTGTGTTTGATTTAATTCGATTTGTAGTAAATTAAATTGATTTTGTTTCTTCCCCAAGTTGAGCCTGTCTTTTGCCCGTGACCATAAGTGGGGAGTGATCCCTCCCAGTCCTTGTCTCGACCCACAAGCCTGCCTTTGTATTTTCTCCTCATCCCATGGTGGCCAGGCGAGGGGGTGGGGGGTGAGCGAGCGGCTTCGTGGTGCTTTGTTACCGACTGAGCTGACCTGAAACCACGACAGCTAGAAAAGTTTACAAGGTGACATAATCACAATTCATAATAACCACACTGAGACAAAGTGAACAAAGTCATAACAGAAGGCAATAGCCAAGGAAGGACATTTATTAAAAAATACAGAAAAAGTGGAAACATTTCCTGGAGGAATTATTGCCTCTTCTTAAGGTGTTTTGTTGTTGGTGGTGGGTTTTGGTTGGTTGGTTGGTTTTGGGTTTTTTTTTTAAGCTGAAGCCAGAAAGAAATTATATCAGAGCTCAGATGCACATTTTAACAGTGAAATGAATATTTGAGCAATTTGCTGGGGGAAATCCTGAATTTTCCTGGGGAAAAATTTTTGCTGGGGAAAACTGTGGTGAGATTAAGCCTATCTAAATGTAGGTTATTATAAGCATTGACATCTACATCTAGGCTTTCTTATCATCTAGAAACTCTTCATATTCATGATTCACCTACCCTACTTTAGAAATCTGTTCTGTGCCTTACACCCTGGCAGTGCCTATGACTAGATCATATATATGTCAACCTTAAGACTCTACACTTCTGTATCTTTAAATTAAGTCAGGTTATCAGATCTGTTCTTGGTACAATTATTGGGGAAAATGATGTGGTCTACGATATTCAGGACACCAAATCAGAATTGTCTCATGTGAACTTAGAATATATGTGTCTAAGAACTCCCTAAGGATCTTACCTGCTTGTCATTCTCTAGCTGAACGAAGACCCAGCTATTATGTTTGTTTCATACTTCTTTTTTCTTTGTCATCAATGTCAAAGCTACAGCTCCCTTCCAGATCTTTCTATAAGCGTTTGTAGACAATTCTATATAGGATGTGTCTTTTTTTTTTTTTTTAAGTGTGAGAGGAACAGAGGGCAAAAAACGCATCCTTTCTTGCTGATGTTTCTGAGAAAACAAGAAAAAATGAAATGCCAGATTTATGACATTTTAACCTGAGCCTATGTCACTGGAAATAGATAAGAGATCACGGTATAATTTGTTTCTCAGTGCTGTTACTGGAAAAGAAAATTGCCAGTTTGTGAGTTATGAGTCTGTAGACAGGGCCAAATTTGGCCTGTATTCACACCAAAGTAACTTAACTGAAATCAGTGAATTTGCACTAATGTAACTGTGAGCAGAAATTGACCTCTTGTGCCTATTGGAATATAGCCCAAAAGCCACTTGACTTACTTGTGCTTAAGGCTTGCTCTGCATGAATGGCTACTATTTTACTGGCAGTAAATTATGTAATATTCATGGTTTAATGGTGCATATTCTACAAACAGGCAGGGTAGATGCCAGCAGACTACATGCAACCATTACTACATTTTTGTTATGTTGACCTCTGTATGGGTTCAATCACATGAAGTAGTTACAGCTGGGACTCCAGTAAGGAATTCCAACTTCCAAGATGTTCCCACTGCTGCTATGCAAATGCTAGCAAAAAGCCTCTGTTATAATTAGCCTAGATTTCCTTACAATATCTAGTTACAAAGGAGTATTCATGAATATTCATGGCCAATTCATTTGAATTACGAACATTCATGAATAAATCATTTGGCTGAAAACAGGGTACCGTATGTTGTGTTTCATGGCTCTTGTGATTTATTCCATAGTGCTACAATTTGTAATATTAGTAGCTATCATAAAGTTTATTTTTCAAGCCTTCATTTCCAGCTGTGACCATGGTACTCTGGGGATCAGATAAGTCTTTTCTTATACCCCTGTAAGGTCAGAACCCAGCCTAGATACATAATGCAGATTTACTGCTCTTCTACTCTACACCCTCCTTAGTGCTTTCGTAAGGTGCCTTTGTTCTCTTGGTGTACGATACCAACATCAGACAAGGGAAATACAGCATGTTTCTGGACTGACATTGGGAAGGGAGACACAATGCTAGAATAAGCAGTGGAGCAGACTTCCCGGAGACATTGTGCAGTCTCCATCCTTGGAGTTTTTCCAAGATGAGACTGGATAAAGCCTTGAGCAACCTGGTCAGATCAGGAAACACAGGGTAAGAACTGGTGTGATGTAAACACTAAAAGCTGTGAGCTAAGTGCTTTTAATATGGCCAGAGGTAAGGAAGCAAGAGCAGTATGAGAAGTTACTTCTCCTAAAAAGATTTGTCATGTCTCTCTCCTCTGTCATGAAAGAAATCAAACATTATTAATATAGTCTGTGGTGGAAATCCTGTCCTTTAGAGGAGAGGCCAAGAGAGACCATTAATTTTCTCTCCTCTTTTTCTTTTCTGTGGGTACAGCATTCTGCATTTTGGCATCTCTTAGAAATAACTGATTTAGGAATGGTTTATATGTACACTCTTGCTGGCTATTAGCTAAATTTGAAGAGCAGAGACAATATCCCATGACCAAATACTGTTCAAATGGAGAAGAACAAAACTAGGAGACTGAGAGATTCACAGGCTATAACTACTTCTTAGTAACTGAGTTCCTCTAACATGGCTGAATAATAAACAGATGCAAGGCAATCAAGACCTCATTATCAATAATATTTGAGCCAAAAAAGGAGGATATGTGTTTCTGAATAAACTATCAATTGTGTGGGACAAAAGTGTGTCCTGTTAACTGTGTAACTAAATTTCTCAGCAGTAGTGAGCAGTGAATTAGTCTGTGTTGTTCTAAAGTTACCTCATTTGGGCATGATAAAGTGGTCTGAAGACAACTTGCTTCCTGATAGGTACTACCATCTAGATTCTACTTGCAAGAGACAGAGATGCTTCCATTAAAAGCAACAGATGTATTCTAGCAAAAAAATGGTGTAAATAAAAGGCAAAAATACAGACAGACATTGCAAAGGAGAAAGACAGTAGAGGAAAAAAAGTGATTTATGGAGTAAAAAGATCTATGCATAGACTTAGAGAAGGTAGGAAACAAGAACTTGAACTCTAGGTAAACAGTGGCAATTATTGTCTATCCCAACACCCATTTGGGATGACTCCCGTAACAAATTCCTTTCTAATCAGAGTCAGGGTCAGTAGACCTCTAACGTTATGGCCTTTAAATGCTTCTGTGCTATGAAAAGAAGATTCTGATATGGCACCCCTGGTCATAATTACACTAGTCACAGACATAAAATAGCTGGAAAGAAGATAACTTGTAATTGATTTGGGTCTGAAAAACTGTATTAGAGGAAGAAAAAAAAATGAAGGACTGTTTTCATGTTTTACATAATCTCCTTTCACGGCCACTGCTTAGACATATGGAAGAGAACTGTGGTTAAATTATTTGAATTAGAAGGAAGTAAAGAATGGAGAATGAAGCCAAAATGAACAATAGGAAATCATCAATACACCTGAATTAAATCTGAGAATTACTTGGCCTCCTGTCTGAGTTCACTGAACTTATATTTACAGAAGTCCTTCGGTATTTGTTTTGATTAAAAAAAATACAGGGTAGCATTGATTGCCAAGCTAATGGCTAAATTATAAAAAAGACTGTTCAGATGTAAAATATGGATGATATAAACTGAAGGAAAGTCTGCCTATATCTGCTTTCTGTGACAGCTGAACTGGTTGTGAATGTGAGAATAACAGGACAGCTTGCAAGCAGGCTGAATTCAACATAATAAGAAAGAGCTTCACATACTGAAATGTAGAAACCTCTGATTTCAGAAAAGCAAATTTTGAAGAACTGAGAAATCTATGACTTGAAGAGGCAGAAGTTTGTTATTAGTGTTCCTTAGTCTTCTTCATACGTTTGGAAGAGAAGGTACTAGAGACTTGTTGATTATCCAAACAGCTGACCTGAAATTTCCTCAGGTCTTTAAGAGAATAATAATCAGAATTCAATGCCAAGGCATGACAAGGCACCAGAAGAGAGCAGATTAGAAGACTAGAGTAGAAAAGACTAAGGGTAAACATAATAACAGGCTTTAATATGTAACAGTACTAGAAAAAGAAAAGTAAGAAAATGTTTCCAATGTCTGTTGGAGATAAATGGGCCTGAGTTGCAGTAAAGGCAAGGTTATACATTAGGGAAAAAAATTAAAATAAGGAGCTTTTAAATTCTCTTAAAATGGGAAAAAGACAACATTATATTGAAATGGGAAGAAAAGCAGGCAACCAAACAGGCATATGGGGGTCACCTGAATGATAAACAAACAATTTTGCCAAAGTTTGTGGAGGAATAAAACCACTTTATAAAAGGTAAGAAAAGATATACTCTTTATATTTTGAAGGTCATTGTTAGTAAGTGATTTATACCTATGGAAAACGTTTTTTGTTGTTGTATCTAGACTTTACGTGTTATAATGGAACAGATATGTCTGCCTCAGTCGTCTTTCATTACTTCTTGGGAATTCCTTTGTAGATGTCCCTCATCTTGTGCTGCATATTTCCCCAACTTTCTCCGCAAATACATTTGAGAAAAATTTTGCACCTAGTAGTTGACTTATGGTTGAAGGTAATCAGCATTCATATTTAAACTGAACAAATCCTGAAACAACAGTTATGGGGTACTGCCTAGGGGAATTTGTCTTTCTGGGATCAAGCATCAGAACTGCTGATGAATCATTATGAGAGATAAAAGGCTTACAATTAAAAAGAGATGCTAGATATTTTAATAAGAGACCAAAGCCAGGCAGCAGGAACTGAAACTGTATCATGGAAGAGACACTGTTCTTTGTTACAGAAGGATGCATTGCCCCCATGTAAAAAACAGAAAAAGAGAGAATAAGAGAACTTCTCCCAGTTTCAACAATGACCTATCAGATTAAAAGCAAAGGTAAAATCAGACATAAGAAATTACTTCTAAAAATGCTTTATTTTGTTGCATTTTTAAAGACTTGACCTCGTGGTCAAATGACTTGAAAAGAAGAGTGTCAATCAGAAAATCTCATTTTGAAGAGCTTTTTTTTTGTCTTGATACTTTGTCTACCCTTTTTACGATGCTAAGCCAAGAAAAGCCTACAGGTCTCATGAAGAAACTGTTATTAATCCCTGGGAAGGAAGGAGGGTAAATATGCGAGGAACTAGCTGCAAGGCTTAGGAGGCATGGACTGCAGAATCTCGCAGAGGAGTTAAAGCCCAGCAATTAGTTCTAGGAATGCAGTTAGAGTAACTAGATAGAAAAAAATAAGTATTTAGATCCACTTACAAAAATCTGGTGTCACGGGACAGTGTTAAGTTTTGATATGTGTCCAACAAGCCATGGAAAAAGAGCCCCCCTCACATTGTCATATAGATCTAAGCTTCTTTGTTCAATTATCCAGCTAGATTAACAAGCCTGTTAATAACAAAAGACTAAAGAGAAAACCATAGTCTGCCTTCAAGTCATACCGTAAAACATGATTGTGTAACTCAAGCTGCATTCATTGTAAATGAGTAACACAGTCAGATAGATAGTAACAAACAGTGGCTGGAAATTAAGAAATTCCCTTCTATCATCCCAATTATTTTCCTCTTTTAATGTAATTCTGTAATTTTATTAAAATAGATGTTATTTTTTCTGGGAAATTAATATGATTCAGAAAATTGTTTAAACCTATGAACAAGGAAAAATCATGTTGAGGAGGTAATATATTCCCTTAACAGGGGGCAAATGATGCCATGTATTAGTGATCGGAATATGAATTGGTATGAGAGTCTCATAACAGAGAAAAAAGACTGTTACTGGATTCTAAATTTTCTAGTTTCCACTCTGCATAGTACATTAAATGGATCCTGATTTATATTGGCTCTGATTTACATTTGGCACTGCTCTGGCAGCAAGCCTTACAAAGAGCCTTAAACTGGGAGTAAATATATGGCTTACTTTAATTTAAGAACATTTTGAGGTCATTTTATGCTGGTAGAGCATAAGAAGATATTTGGGCTTCTGGTGTCTAGACTAACAGGGCAAAAAGGCCTTCTACAACTCTGACAGAGCAAAGATTGATGAAGAAGTTAGACAAGCAGCCACCTCACCCTCACCCCAACACTTAGCATCAGGAGAAGCATCTGAGCCAGGCAGCTGAGGCACCTGACCCCATGAACAGGAGCAAAACCTACGGCTGCTCAAAGCTCTGTCAGACAGAGCCAGCATTAAATCCGTGCTGGGCACAATTCAGCTAACCCTGAAGTCATTGACTGCTTCTGAGGACAAGAGTGGATTTCTGATTTGCACAACTATCCCTAAGGCCTGGACTGGTTTACTACTAAACCAGCAATATTAGTATGACTATTAACATCAGGACTGCCACTAATAATAATACTGTTGGAATCTGCTGGATTGTGGTTATTTTTATTTTCCTACACTGAAATAGCTTTTGGCCATGGTACAGGAGCAATCATATTTAAGATATATAATATATACTGAAGATATGTATAGATAAATAATACAGCTTTGAGTCATTCTTTACCTCATGGATCTTAATATTATTCTTCTTATACAAGACAATTCTCAGGTGTAACACTGTTTGAAAAGATTTAGTACTTATTTTTAAGTAAATGAAGATTGCAAATATTCAAAAGCTGTACACTATAATTCCATGGCAATTTAAATTGTTTCCTTCAATTTTTAGCTCTAAGGATTGGAAAAAAATCAACAGAAAACTGTCAAAACATGAATGGACTCAGTCTTGCTATTCTGAGGCTATTGTTCTCTACAGGATAGCACAGAATTTTTCAATCAAAACACATATTAGGTCATCTCAGATAATGAGGGTTCCTTTCAAATGAGACCTGCCTCTCATTTTTATGACGAAACAGACAGCACAGCTCTTTCCATCCATCCATGTACAGAAAACTAATAATCAATTAGTAGTCTTTTAGCTTCTTCATCCTAGGTTCAACAGTATCCTTTTGAGTCTTTGTGTCCTTTAAAAATTGATTACAAGTGTTCTGGCATATCAGAGTTACTTCAAATAGGAATAAAATACACATTTAAATTACAGTGTTGCAACTATGTCTTCTGTTACCATATGATCAAATGGCAGTTATGAGAATCAATAAATAAGCATAATGGTAGTCAAATACTGTACATATGCTAATAAATCATCCGAAAGGAAAGCCATTCCAATGCCACAACAGCAGCAACACTCACATCTATACAATAAAATATGATACATAATTCACAACCTGGAACCCCTAACTGCATTTCTCCACTATTCACAGTTTCATAATATCCAATTACTTTTACAAATGCAATTGCAAATAGTTATGCCAAACAACTTTACATGTTTGTATCCACTGAGGATTTGTTATAAACCTGCCAATCTCAAACATGACCTTAATCTCATTAAAGAGTTATCTTTTCACCCAGGGAACTCTGGCAAAATCAAAAGTTCAGTTTCCTTTATGGTATGGCTGCTATTACTTTGCTCCTTGCACAGGAACTTTTATTGAAGGACCTCAAAGCAGTTTACAAACTTTATTAAATTAAGCCACTTATCTCATTTGTCACATAGATAAGTGTTATTATCCCTTCTTTGTAGATATGGAAAAGTGAGGTATAGTAGTCCATGAATTTATTTGTAAAGGTAAGTATTCTGTATAGCAATGCTTAGAGATTGTGACAAAAATTAAAGTTCACAGAAAGCTTTGGTATTTAATATCAAACATACTTTCATCATGAATGAACATGAAACAAAATATCAAGTTCAATTCATAATTTGGCATCTGACTATGAAATCAAAGTGTATCACCTTAAGAAAAACACCTTTTTCTTCTTCCAAAAATATTACAGGAAAGAAGCCAATACTTCCTTTGTCTTCTGAGAAAAAAGAGTGAAAAACAACTAAGCTAAATAACAAAGCACTCTATCTAAAGATGCCAGGAGATAATAAATTACAGTTTATCTTCCAGGCCCTTAGCCAAAATTATCCAGACACTAGAAAGGTAAAAAGGGCAGCATAAATTTTTCAGCATCTATTCATAAAAAGCTTTTACAGTTACAGAGCACTGGGAATAGAATACTATGTGTTAAGTTACACATTCCACCTCTTCACCTCTGAATTTTCTTTTTCCAATGAAAAGCTTCCTGTAAGCTTTACCAGTGTTTCTGGTCGTGCTGTAGAAAAACAATTTTAATTGTGCAATGTTCTGTTCTGTTCATGTCAGGTTCTTCTAATGGTCTTGTTACCTTGTCATTCGAACACTTAGGCCAATGCCTTTGAACAGAGAGCTGGATAAGATGGGGGACCAGGGGAATTGAGATGACATGCATATAGAGGCTAAGACCAGGATGCTCACAAAATCATCTTCTCATGGTCTTGGTCAATCTGCCACCTTAATCTTAAGAATACAGAAGTGGCCATACAATATCAGACCACAAGTCAATCTACCTTATTATTTTACTCTGACAGTGACCAAAATCAGCAGGGTGCAAGGACAGAGTAATTACAGACAACGCTTCACCTGTGTACTCTCCCATCCTCCAACCATTTGTTTCTCAGGGATGTCTTGAGCCAGAAGTGTCTCTGTTTATTTAGTAAATATCATTTAATTTCTCTTCCATGAACACAGCCTATCATCCCTTGAACCCCGTGAAGCCTCAATTCCAGGTGAAATCTTTAGGGATTGTTAATACAAAAGGAAAGGATCCCGAGAAGGCTGGTTCTGAAAAAAGAAGAAAAAAAAAAAAAAAAGGAAAATGTGTGGTTTTCTCTTGCATACCTCTTGCAGCTTCTTCACTCAGAATTGAACTGAAATATTGAGTGAGACAGAGTAGCTGACCTCAGCTCAGTGATCGGGGCATTCACCTGGAATATAGAAGACAGATCCACAGACTTCATGTATTAATTATTCAGTTGTCATTAGAAACTGTGACAACTTTAACAGAAAACAGAGAGAAAAATCATCACTAAAGTAACCAAAATACAGCAGCTACATTCCTCTAAAATGTGAATCAAAGCTGCAGAATAGGGATTTAACAACTTTCACACTGAAGGTTCCTGAAACTCAAGGTCCCATATGGTGCCTTCACTACCTATTTTTTGGGTGGACTGCATCTCCTGGCACAGTGCAAATACAGTGAGGGTTATCTACATGGAAGTTCCTTGTTGAGATTTTCACAGCTTAGTCTAGGACTTTAAATCATTTTTTTACCTGTGAGACAACTATCAGCATTGAGGTATCTTTGTGCATGCCCACCATTTGACAACTGGTTGCCCACCAGTTTAAAACATAACGATTTTTTACAGAATGCCATTTTCACTTAGATGACAAATTTGGACACTTTCAGATACAAGCCTGAATTTCTGGACCTTGGACTACAGCATTTTCTTTATATTGGTTACAGTCACATGCTCTTCAAAAAAGCTATTTGGTTCATTTCTGTCAAGGGGACATGTATAACTTCTGTTGGCAGGAGTCAATAGCTGTTTTTCACTGCCTTGCATCAGCTTGAAAAAGCATGGATCTATTTTGCAGTTCAGTGGATAATCCTGAGGGGTCCTAGAATTTCACAGCAGGGACCACAAAGAACCAAAGTGCATTAGGTCTGTATCATCCAGAATACACATTTTCTGCTCATGGATTTGCTTAATCTTTTCAACGACACAGAGTGAGAGCTATTTAGAGCATTCTGTGCTCCAGTGCAGTGTCTGCTCAGGCGACGCATATTGATCAACTGGTTCTCTGTGTGAAATGTCTCTGCTGTCCAAGAAGTGCCTGCCATCATGCTGGAAGACAAGAACATTCAGTGTAGGGTAAAGTATGAATGTTTCTGATGACCCAATGATTAAGTCTTTCTATCCACCCATTCGCACTTTGACCTTGTGTTTGGTGCTTGAAGAGTCTGTCTTTTCCTGCACTCAAATCTTTCCACTGATAAGCTTTGGCTGATGGGACTCTTGATAAGATGGGAGATACATGGCTTTAGCTTGATGGATTCAGAATAAGCATCTATTTTTTCCTATTGTTCTTTAATTGACTGGAAGATGTCAGCGGGTTGTGCATATTTGTTTCCATGTGTCCATATATTAATGGGCATTCCTTTTTGCTGACTTTGCTATTAATTTCTTAGCTGCTCGTGGAAAANGAGCATGTAATTTTAAGTTCTTGCATAACACCACACATTTTTATGGTATTACTAAACTTTGTAATTTTATTTCCCTGTGACAATTAAGTGCACACCAATGTTATGGAATTTTTCCCTCCATCACAGTTGAATGAAATTGGAATGGAGTATTATATGGTAGGTTGGGAGTTCTGATCTCTGGAAATGTGAAAGGTTTTCTAGTTCCCTTGTTACGTATCCATTTCACACATAAGCAAAACCATCAATTTGTCCATTTTTCCCTTCAGCGACCTACAAGCTGTAACCAAAAAAATGTAACAAAAACGTATTCACTGTGTACTTGTTATGCAGTCCCTTTTCTACAGGTACAGCTGACAGTGTTAAAGAAAATTAACTTTGATATTTCACAGATTACATTTGTAAAAATGCATCTGTTTAAAACACTGGTTGCTTATAGAGGCCACTACAGGCCTGTAGGGTAAATGTTATCCTGCTGACTTGAGCAAGGTATGACCTGACCTGCTGCCCAAGGTCAAACTCCAACCCAACGCACATCTAAAAGTCAACGTGGTGTAAAACAGAGAAGATCCCATGCATCACCACAGTGTGTGTAGGATGATACAGAGAAAATTTTTGGTCCTATGGCACGAGCCTGTTCTAACTGCAGGTCACACCACAGCTCCCATAAGACCTCAGAATTCAAGCAAAGAGCCAGTCATAATTCCAACTTTTAAAAAACTTTATTTTTAGTAAAGATTGGGTTTCAGTTCTTGTTCTTTTCACAGAGACATTTATTCTTCCCCTTCTGATAAACCACCTCAAAAAAAGTTTCAGCCATAAGTTAACTCTGTGTATCATTTTTATACTCGTATCCCAGATAAAACAATGCACATTAAATTCTGCATATTCATATTCTTTTTCTGAGTGGGGGCAATGTGCTGAATGACTTTTACTTACAGAAAATAATTTAACAGGTATCTTGTCCTGTGAGGCCAACCTAATATGTTATGCTGTCAAATCAGAGATACTATAGAAAGCGGTACCAAGTCATGTTTAGACATTGTTTTTCCACTCATTACCTAGCCATCACATGCATTATTCAAAATAATCAATTACACTATGAAAAATAAATAAGGCTATTCCTCTGGGGTGCATTTGTACCTCCAAGCTAGCTAATGTTATACAGTCTATAACTACCATCAGAAGAAACAAAAAGAACAAAAAAACAAAAACCCAGGGAATATAAGTCTCTGGGGAAATACTCTGGTAAATCCATTTTAAATATATGCTCTGCCTAAGGCTGATATGTATATACATACACATATACATACATATATATATTAGGGACTCAGCTGACTACAGTAGTTAGAGAAAGAAATGTGAGTCAAAAAGTCTGGAATTGGATTCTTTTATTGCAGCGAATATCCAGCAATGTTAAAGGGGTTATACCATCTTAATAAAAAACTGGAATAGATGAAAGGAGAATCCGACTTTTAGGTTGTATTTCTAGTTCAGTTATGATTATTATATGACCCTGAGGATGACGTATTCTCTCTGCCTACAATCGCAGTATACAATAAATCTAATAGTAAATATAGTTGCATATGAAATATAAACGTGAATATTGTTTGCCAAAATTAATTTTTCTGAATTAAATTAACATAATTCATTTACAGGAATAATGAGTGACAGAATTGGAAAGTACCTTCTGAGTCTTCAAGTCCAAGCCCCTGCTTTTTTGTCAAATATATCACATAATACTGCTGGGTTGCTTAAAACTAGCAGTTTTCCCATACTGACCATTTTGGAAGGTTGTTGCAGAATCTCGGTTTATAGATGGTTAAAAACACTTCTCTGATTATCAGTCTTAATATGCTCATTGTGAATTTATGCCTATTTTCTCTAATACACGCATCACCCTTAGCCTAATTTGTCATATGTAAATAACCACAACAACCTTTCTTAGTCTTCCATTTCTCAGGCTAAATGGATATAGGTCTTTCAGCTTTAAGTCATAAAATATATCCTCCTTCCACTTTATTATTCCTGCAGTCCTTCTTTATTCCAGATAAAGGAAAGAATATTTCCTTAATTCCTTTGGATATACCTTATACTTTTTGAGTCACACGCTTCCATTTTCACATTATTTTGGGATCAATTAATACATTCAGGTATTTCTCTTCCTCAGTCATTTCCAAAGGTTGACCTCCAAGTAAAGCAGGAAATCTTGTTATTAGTGTAAAAGCGTATGACCATGCACACAGATATATTAAATTTGCCACTATTCTGTAAGTCCAGTCCTCAAGGTCATTCAGTTGTTCCTGTATGGTATTTTCACCCCACACTACACATACAATGCCTCTCAACATCATTTCAACTATGAATTTCATTAGTTCATACCTATTTTGCACACAGCCCTTAATGAAAGTATTTAATAAGATTAATCCCAAGATCAGTCTTTGAAGAAACTACAAGTAACCTTTCCTCATTCCGAAATGTCCCCTTCTAATAATATCCATTTTTGTCTCTCTTGGCCAGTCTTTTACTCATATTACATTTTTAGTTCTAATCCCTATGTTATCCACTTTAACTAGTAATTTTCTATCTGACACCATATCAAAAGATTTACTGAAACCCAGACAGATTAGATCTACTGTGTGTCCTTTAACTAGAAAATCAGTTATCTTATCACAGAAAGTTATCAAGTTACTATGACACCATATATCTTCATAAACCTTTGTTATATTTTTATCATATTTTTCAATTGCCTTCATGTCATTAATTATTATTACATTTAAAAATATATTTAAATATTCTTTGCACTATGGAGGACAGGCTATCAGAGCAGCATCAATGTAACCATATTATTTTCCTCTTTGTTATGTATAGGATATTCACATACACCCCCAAAAAAGTGTTTCAAGAAAAATGTACAATGCACTACTTTTTTTATCTGTGAGTGTACCTACTGAAAAAATAATTTCCTTGGTAAATAGTAATCTATATGAATATAACCTGTCCTTGAAATTTGCCTTGAAGTTATGGGTTAAGAAGATCCCATCTCTACATACTGTGGAAGTGTCAAAGATGTCTTCAAGGTTATATATTTACCTGCACTGAAAATAAGTTAGGTACACCATTTCACACAGATGAAAATGTCCATCACTCCTAAAAATGACATGTAAATTCCTAAATCACTTAAGTATTTTTCAAACTTGGCCAGAGAGAGAAGTGAATTCCAGTGTTGTATTATTTAATTAATATATTTATAAAAGAGATCGTCAGATGAAAGACAGCATTAACATACAAATTAACAATGGATTTATCAGATCTTTTACCAGCTAGTGATCATTCAGCCTGTCAGACCAAAGAACCATGACTGAAGGTATGTTATGAGCCAACTTCTGTAACTGGCTAATCATTGTCTTCAGGGAAATTGGCCATCATCATAAGGGAAACGCAGTCTTAGGAACTCTCTTTTCACAAAACTAGGCCAGAAATTTTGAAAGGCTTTCTCAGGGTATTTCTCACGTTTTCTGATTCAGGTCAGGCCTGGAATCTCTTTAACAATAGGATTTTGTCAGTTATTTGTAAACTCTCCATCCACTTCCCTTTTAAAACAAACCTTACAGAGGAAAAAAATGCCTAAAACTGGTAAATGTTTTGCATAATGGCTTATTTTAGGTTGTTGAGTTAGTTCACCACATCATAAACCGTGGTTCCCTTGCCTTGTATCGCCATCCTCATCCAGGGGCTGGTTTCACAGGCTGAGGCAGTCTTATTCCACTCTCACAGGTGCAGCGTGAAAATTTTACAGCCACGTGGCCCCCAAAAGAGAGAGAATGTGGATACCAGAGAAGAGGAAATACAATTTCTATAAAGCATCTATGCATTTCCTTGGCATAGTAAAGCTGGAACTCATGATTTTGCTAATCTCAGTATTCAGTTTATAGAAAAAAAGAATTCTGTAGGAATGAAAAAAAAAAAAGAGGAGAGAAAACAAATAGCCTTATCCCTAAGTTTTATTCCTACTCTTGTCATTATTCTTTTGTTTCATGTAAAACAAGAATTGTTTTCTCCTACAGATGTCTTTCTGATGTAGCATATAACTCTCACCTCCATTTTAGATGATGTTTTTCTTAGCGTGATCCTCTTTAATCAGTAGGAGTTTTGAAAGCCTAGAAGGATCAGTTTTATTCAAGTCTCTGTAGCTTACTTAAGCAAATGATTTCTCTTTCTGATAACCTTCAAAAGACATTGACTTTTCTCCATTTTATAGAGTGGAAAATAAGGCACCTATTTTAAATTAATTCCCTAATTAGGAGACTTGAACTAAGAAACAAATTAGATGGACTTGATCCCGCACTGTCTTTTATTTTCTATCTTTATGCTATGACATATCTATACAAAGGTGTATTTCTTCTAAATAAAGATATTTATGGACTAAAACATTTAAGGGCCTTGATCCAACAGAACATTTGATGGTGTGCTAAACTTCAAACACATGAGCCATAGCTCTGTAGTCAGTGGGATTATTTCTGCAAGTGCTTCAATGGACTAGAGAGAGCATTTAAGAGCCAAGCCTTGCTATTACTGTATATTGCATTAACCATTTGAGAATATGTCTGAATTTTACATTTTCTCCTTTATAGAGTTTTACTATAAAATGTTAAATGGCCTTTTCAGCTGAAACTCTGTAGGGCTAAGAAGGCAAACCCTTCTGTGCATACTATATTACTTCTGTTAAAATGATCTGAAGTACATGTATTTCCAGTGACCTGTCTGCAAGCACCTTGCTGAAAAATGTCACAATTAGCAGCAGACTCCTGCTGAGGGTTTGATTGCACATTAAGGAACTAACTTTGCACCTCTGGAAGTTTGACTTTAACTGAAAATGTCTCTGTTGGTTTCAGTTTATTCCCTGCTGAGCATTTGTCCATATCACAACATCATCACACAATTTAGCGTGATGAACACAGCAGTTCCTGTGAGAGGGTGCACGAGGAATAGAGAGTGATACAGCCCAGATCAGTCCTTAGACAGCAGAGAAAATGACATCATCATATGGGGATTAGTGCCCTGTAAAAGAAACGAAAAAATGGCAAACAGATAGGTAGACAGATGGCTGGAGACTAGTGAACAGACAAAACAGTCATGAATTTGGAGAATAATGTAGTGGGGTTTGCACCAGCCTGTGCCAAAGAGTCTAATTCTGGGAGTTACTGATGCCCTTGGAAAGTGCCAGCACCCACACTTGGAAAAAGGATTGCACAGCTGTAGCCAGGGTGTGGGAGGGTGTTGATTTAAATGAGGACTTTAAGGATTAAGTCTAGCAATTCTTCTATTTTAGCAAATTACTAAGCACCAAGTTAGATGCTGTAAATTCCCGTATGCATGTTCTCAGTCTGCTGCAGTCATGAAGTAATGCACCTTAACCTGGTCGGTATTAAAAATGTCTTGAGATAAACCATTTTATCTCACATTTGAAAAGTTCTAATAGCATTGAGCTGTTATGGATCAGCTGAATCCTTTAAATTCACTGGGAGACACACATGCCCAGCTGCCACTTTGGTTTAGATCCCAAATAGCACTGGTAACTCAGAAACAGCCTAAATTCTCCAGACGCTCAATTACTCAGTGGCAAAGTCTCTTAGGTGTACCTGAGCATGTACAGAACTGCTCGAGGTCCTGATCTCTCATAGAAGCTGCTGGAAGTTAGGATCTGCATTGGGACAGAGACAGTTCCTTGATGCTTATTACTATATATCTTACAGGTCCACTTCAGGTGGGAGGTTAAATGTCATTAGTTACATCCATCCTCCATCTAAGTTAATTTGAAATTAAGTCCTCAGAAGTCCTCTGAAGAGACCTTCCTACCATCAGGATGTCTGTCTCTTTTAGATCTTTCTTAATGAGATCTAAGGAACCTCTTCCACTGTCCAGAAGATTGTTACGGTCTGGTTCCTAAATTTCCTGCACCCCAGATGAGCTTTTCATAGCTACCAAGGTTTAGAGATCATTACTTGATTTTCCTTTCTTCCCATGTATTGCCCTTATGTATATTCATTGATTCATACAGATTGAAGGGAAGACTAAAAGTACCCCTCAGCTCAGTGACTGCTCATTGGGATGGTGGGTTTGCTGACAGACAGTGAGCCCAGATTGTAACAGATGTGCTCCGTGCAAACCAAACATCAGCATGGTCCTCATGTGGCCATGGTGACCTAGAGACTGGAAACACTGAGATAAGCAAAGCCAGCAGAGGAGGGTTTCTGCTCACCTTTCTTGCTCAAAAACAGTGAACAGGCAGTCAGTCACCAGTGCTGGCACATCCATCATCAGCTAAGTTTCCACTTGTAAATTAAAGGGGAAAAAGACCTGTTCCTGCGGTCGTGCAGGTTTGTTTAGTTGCTAGTGCGTGCTGCGGTGTGACCCTGGCCCATGTCAGCAAGCACTCTCCCACACAGAATGCAGGTTTGGGTGTCACCTCCATGGGACTGTTGTCGAACGCAGCCTGCGTGAGGTGTGCCACTTTACAGGTAGAAAGACAAGCTGCATGGACATGAGGCTTTTGCCCATAGAGCGGGTCATGGGCCATTTTATTCACTGATAAACCCAGAGATTCCTTGATGCAAGGTGTGAAACATAGGTTTAATTCCAAGCACACGGAAAAGGAACCTGAATTCGGGCCTGGCACTTCCCAAATGGATGTGACAGCTATTATCTCATAGTTAAGACTTCTCCCAGAAATGTGACTTGAAGTCATTGGCTTTTCCTCCTGGCTCTGTCAGATGGCTTTCTGAATTATGTCTGCTGTGAGTCTAACCCTTCAGTCCTGTACTCTTCTGGTGCTTTGTTTTGTAGAGTGAGGGGCTAACTCAGGAATTTCCTTGGGTGAGGAAGAGCCTGGAAGCTTCCCGCTGGCACTGGGATCGTACCTTCTCCTGCCCTTGTCAGTGTCTCGAAGGATAAAAGCTGGATGTTCCCTAACACTGACATGTGCAAGAATTATAACCAGATATAGCCTGCTTGGCTGACGGCTTCATGAATAATTATGGCAGGTAGAGCAGAGCTCTGCACTTTGGTCTAACCTGTTCTACCAGCTTCTCCTTGCCAGATTAAATTTGCCTAATAAAAAAGCAACCCTCAGTTCATTTAAAATATTTTCAGAACAATCGGATTTTTCCTACATTAATTAGCACATGTTTTGTTTTATGAGTCTTACACAGAAAGAAGCTGGGGAATTATTTAGCTTAAGAGAAAATATTAGAACTTGTCAAGATCTTTGCTGCTGTTGTTGTTGTCATTGTACTATGCTCTATTAATGCAGATGAGCAACAAATATGCTTCTATAAATTGAATCTGACTATGGCGGCCCCAAGAATAACCCAAGGCACAAAACTAGGAAAAAAAAAAAAGAGACAGAAAATCTCTCTCATTATTTTACTATAAAAATCTTAATTAGTCCCAAAGGTTTTTGTTAGAAAATTCAGGTGGGTAAGGCATAGAAACTTTTTGTCAAGCAGACTATGCAAAAAGTAGGACAGTGACACAAAAAGAGTTGCAAATGAAGCTAGACTTGTATTCTAACAAGTGAAATATTTATAAACCTACAGTTATCTGTGTATGGAACAGGTAGGGTACTATAAATAAATTAAACTGCAGAAATTAATACATTCTTTTAATTTAATATATCCTTGAAGATTAATAGAATTCTACCAATCTTTAAGGCAAAAACTGTCCATAGATTTGCTTCTATATTACAGGGGAAAGATTGTTAGTGTCTTGTAGTACGGTGGTTGCAAATTAAATCTGGAAGTTTGCAGCAATTTAAATATCATAAGGAAATAATCTTTCCCTGTCTATATCTTTCAGGCTCCACAGCTAAGTCTTTAAAACTAGGTTTATAATACTTTTACTTGCCTGAACTATTACCCACAGCTATATTATAGCTAATCTAAAAGCTCTGGTTCTAGAAATGCACAGAACAAATCAGTAAATGCACGATAGCTTCTGGCACCTCATGACAAGAAATCAGTGCTTGAATGTGACACATGGAGAAAAAGAACTTGAATTCCTGCATTATCTCTCAACTTGACCTCTGTTTACAGTCTGTGATTAAGTGTTCATACAGAACTGTGCTCCACTCCGAACTTCTATCTGGTGTATGCATTGGAAAACAAAAAGGTACTTTGCTTACTCAAGTGGTGAAGGCATCCTCTTATTTTAAAACCAGTCTGGATAGCTGACTTAATGTTCTCATTTACCTTTGTTGTGATTCAGCATACAGTTCTGACACACTAATCATACCTTCTTTTGAGACCTAAAACTTGTACTCCAATACTTGAGTGTTTTGATTATAAAATTAATAGGTAACCTTGTAAACTATCTCCTACAGGTTCTCTAGCCTCTCTCTGTAGAAAGCTAGTTGCAATGTAAGCATGGCAAGGACATCTGCTTTTGTGAATGGCAAAGGAGTAACTCCTACCCTTTTCACAAATCCCACATGGGCTGAGCTGTGAGGCAGGTGTGATGTCAAGAAGTTGTACATGCATTCAGAGAAAAAAAAACCCCAAAACATATCTATGGGCTTTCGGTATAGGGGCAAGGTGGGTTGACAACTATCCACCTAAATCCTTATTGCAAATCTAGCCCTTACAACCTAAGTCTTACTGATTTCTGTATACAGATGTGGGAGGGAACAATATAAAAAGCTGATTTGTGGTTTTTTAATCCTGTTATGTTGCACAGGGAAACAAGATGCTCATTGTCTTCCAGTCAACTAAACATTAGATCATATTCCGTTACCAGTTTTGGCCTTTAACCATTTCAAAAGGGACAGGGGAGGGAAACAAATAGCAGTGGAGAAAAAAAAAGCAATCTTTATTTATGGCAATACAGACATCAAAATTGCTTTGCCCAGCTAGAATTCCAGAGATGCACAAGCATAGATCAGTAAAACAGCAGTTCCTGGTCGGTTTTGATACTAAAGAATGGACTTTTCCTCAGGCATTTTCTTCCCTATCAGCTCACGCAGCATTTTCTGTTTATTCACTCAGTAGTATTCATTGATCAATTACTCAGCTGTACTTGTCATAAGGAAAGTAATAGTTCACTGGTGAATCCAAAAGCAGGCAACATGCTTGTATTCAGTCTTTGTGCTATTAATTACCTGTACACTTTTTTATTTTCTGTAATCTACCAGATATTTTATAAGTGATAATCCAATACGTTATTTGAAATAAGAAGCATTCATTATTTCAATTATACTGACTTTTTTTTTTTAATAGATATACCCCAATAGTATAGGGAACAGTTATTTATTTATGGGAGTAGCGGTAAGAAAGTAGACTTAGATGATCAACTTCAAAGCACAGACCTCTGGAACTGGGATAGTTTTGTTAGAGGTTATAGATATAGTATGTTATCTTCCATATGTATCAGTCACTAGTTGGGATGATGGTATTTTTGGAGTGTTACACAGTTATTGAAAAAATTATATATATACACACATATATATATGTATTTATAGAGAGAAAGATATGAGTATAATCTAAGAATGCTGCAGTCCTGCTCCAAATAGGGGAAGGTTGAAAAGCTAAATTGCAGCAGCTATCGTGGGAATAATGCTAATGTAGGAGGGATGAAATCTCTTTAGTTCTCATTGGTAATTCTCTGCCTGTGTGTCTTCATAGACAGAAAGACAAATCTACCCTGAA
>VYZV01034863.1:9918-21467 GCA_013401275.1 Pandion haliaetus | reverse complement strand
ACTACCTGCTCAGCCGCTGAACCTCAGCCCAGATCTTGGGGAAGATCTGTCATGTAGATTTAGAAAATTCACTCAGAAGGCTCCTCTGACTATATACGGATGGTTTTATTCTGCTTCCTGCAACTTAACAGCCTGAATCTATCACTTTATTTTAATGGATTTTTTCTGAATACGAATAAAATTCAGCTATTTCTAGAACAGGTGTTAATTCATATGAGTAAAAGTGACAGCAATGGGTGTGAAACAGAGCAGTACCCATTTTCGTGGTGGCTTTCAACTCTGAGTGTTTTTCCTAGAAATTAAAACACTGGGTCTGGGTCATATATTTTACCCAATTTATTACTATATACATATAAAATAAAATAGAATAACATATCTGAAGTATCTAACAAGAGTGCAGGTGGGAGTAGTACTTTATAGGAATGACAAAGAACTACCACTGAGGTGCACTAAGTGTTTCACCAGGATGTGGGTTTATATAATGTGTGGGTTCTTTTGGTAGGTTCAGACTTGATGCTGGCAGCTCCCTTGAGCAGATAAGAAACCAGTATAGGTTGGTGCAGCACAGTAACTCATCCTGTTTAAATTCTCCAAGTCCATATGTGGAATTGCACGTTACTAAAAAAATTGCTGCTTGCGGTGTTATGTGCTTTCTTACATGAATTTAAAAAAATACACGAGAGATTTAGTTTAGAAGTGAAGGAAACTTGTGTAACTGCAAGCAGCACTGTCTTTGCCGTTCTGCATTTTGCAGACATCACTGGACACTTACATAATTTGCCCTATCTGCTTTGTGCAACACCGGTTCTTTAAATATTTATTTATGAAATGTTGCTAGTATTCTGGACCTTTTTGGTTGTTCTTTATTGCAGAGGAAAAGATAAGCAACAGTGTGAAATTCCTCTGTTCAGAATGAATTAAGAAGATTTTGTTTCCATTATATTGCGAAATATTTTATCACCTATGTGACAGTCAAGGAGACTGGAGGATGTTATATTCAATTGGCCCTTCAGACACTGCTGAATGAATTGAAAATTCATCTTCAACTTTCTAATACTGAATATTAGTGCACCTTTCTTTGAACCTTGAATGCTAAATTTACATATTTTTTCTTGACTAGTTCTTAATTAAATATATAAAGTGACTGAACTCTTCAAATTATACAGTAACCTTCCTGGAGAATTAATGTTACAGAAATATGAAAGGACTGGCTAAAGCATCACTCTATCAACTGTTTCCAAAAGGCTTTATGTATTTATAAGACTTCATGATCTACTATTGATGCAAATTACTAAGGATAAAAGAAAATCCATCTGTTAACAAAGAAAAAAATAAATTAAGTAAGTCCAAGGATTTGAAAGACTTAGCATNTAAGTAAGTCCAAGGATTTGAAAGACTTAGCATTAAGGACTAAGAATTCATACTTTGTGATGGGTTTATAGTAATTGACAGTAGAAAAGACTTCTTTTTAGCATTCACAATGTGGTGGTGTTTTTTTTTTAATGGAAAGAAAATGACTTTGCCATAAAAGCTTCTCGTGTAACATATCCTGTTTCATTTCATAATTTCATATTCTTGACGGAAATTTCTCAATTAAAATATGACCCACTCCATTTCATTTCATGTTGGGCAATACTAGTTTTGTTATTATTACCCTTACATTTAATCAAATTGTCTGAAACTAAATAAATAGTATTTCATCAAGAGCCATTGGCTTTCAATCAGTTAGGAAACAGATTACTGGCATGAGATCAGATCTAAGGCTAGTGTCTCCANNNGAACAGATCTAAGGCTAGTGTCTCCAGTCTGCAACTAATTGGGCACTGATAATAGTACTGCCCACAGGCAAATCTTACTCGCTGTCGTGATCTATGATAGATTTTCCTGTACGTTAATATTAAATCAGATGGAGACATTTTGTAATACCGTTACAGTTACTATCTTTAACCTTTCCTTTTTAATTTGAAATACATACTGTTTGGAGATACTATCTCTGTGTTTCATTTCTGAAAAGAAATGAAGAAAAGAAAAATCTAAAGGAAAACATAATAGCCATGCTTTTTTCTTTAGCTTCTCCTCTTAAAATGATCGCTTCTTCAGGAGATAAAGTAGTGTTGATACTTAAATAAGTATACGCCTGTAAAATCACATATTCTCCTGCTTGTCTGACAAATTGCAGCAGGAAGTAGTGCTTCACTCTAGCTCAGCGGCGTGCGGGCTAGGTGTTGTGAGAGCAGGTGCCAGAGTACTCTCTGGATCAGTTGCAGACCACTTGCTAACCATATACCATATATGCAGATTACTGCATTAAGACATTATAAACATCCACATTTCTCCAGTGTGAAGATTATGAGAATGACTACTGGAGCAAATAGGAGCCCCTGTACTGTACCAAGACTCCATCATTTCAGGGTCTTCACAGATGCAGAACATGCTGTAAGAGCTGCTTTTAAACAAGGGATACATAGAGGGTAGAATAACACATACTGTAGTCAGCACATTATAGTGCTCTGAAAGAAAGCTATCTTCTGGTCGGTGTACATTGTTCTTGTGAAATGATTCCAACAGTTTGAAATCTGTTCTTTCACCTTGCTAGTTATGCAAACAGCTCTTCACTTTTTCACTAAAGCAAGTGGGAATTGTTCACTGTCACAAATAATAAATAACGAGTACCCGATCTGCACAGCATGGAAGTGATAAAAACACATGCTTATGAGTGCTTGAGATTTCACAGCTATTAATTTTGAACTTTTTGATTGCAGTTCTGTTTTACAAGAATGGATGCTGTTAGGGCAGCAGTATACTGTGACAGTGAAAGATTATGACAACATGCATTTATCATTATGAGCTTGATAAATTCAGTGTAAGAGATGGTCAGAAAATGCCCCTAAACCTGAAGTCATAAAATGCATCTTGCTTTTACTGAAAGTTGAACATTTTTTTTTATTACTGCTAATAATCTTTAGTACTAATTTAATACTAGTGTTAATATGTTTGAGAAGGTTTCTTTGTCCATAATGAAATGTACAGCTCTTCTCAATATTAGTGAATTCCTTAACATGTACATTGAGGGACACTAGGAGTTTATGTGCAGAATGCTATTGTATATACAACATGTATTCACACACAGAAAGGTCCTTTACAAAAGGTCAACAAGTACCATAGCTAGTATGGGATTAAAAAAAGTCAGGACTCTTCAGGCTTCGCAGAACGTTCGTAAAATTTTTTAAAGGCACCTTAGCATTTAAACTCTAAATTACAAGTTTTGCCTAAATGTATACTCCCTAGCTACTTTTGTGTAAACCAAAATGTGGTAGATGATGTCTTCCATTTTAGGATTGCAGTATTCACAGTGTGGTGGGAGTGTTTCAAATCAGAAATGGCATTTTTAGTTTATGGGTAGAAACAGGGATTTCAGTAATAATTAGGCATCATTCTGAAGCTGTGTACTGTAAGACAGCAGAACACAAAGAATCTGAATGCTGAATCTATAGTATTTCTGTTCAAATTTCACAGCTATAACAGAGAAAAGAAATCCTATTGCATACAGTAGAAAAAGTCCTGAATAAGGGAAGTGATTGAGTAAGAACATGTCTAGAAATGTTAGTCCCTCATTTTTTTTATCTTCATCATTCTAGGGAATCCATCGCCAGCCTTTCTAAATCCTCACTGAGCTGGTAATTTTTTTCATATTTTCAGAACATCATCAAAGCCATGCTAATCTGGACCAAGGGCATGTCTCAGAGTTCTGGAATCTCCGAAGAAAACATTTTGCTGTCGTTTCTATTTTTTACATACTAGAGATTCACCTCAAACTTTTTCAAAACATACAGAGAGGGCAGTTTGTTTATTTACAAGGCAGGTGTTACAGGTTGCAATCAACAGTTTATAGCTCATCACAAGATTAATAAGAAAGAATTGCAGATCCAAGAGGCATATGCTGTCAGTAAACGCCTAGCTCAATAATTAGGCAATCTGCCTGTTGACTGCAGTAAGTTACTGATAGGTTGTAATGTGTATCCCCTCTTTAAGGCATTCTAAACTTGTAATCTGGAGGAAAAGGAACAATCTCATGAGAAAAGGAAATCCGGCTTGTAGGAAGGACATCTTTCTGCCTACCCTTTTTTTTTTTTGGACTGGAAAAATGCAGGTATTTGTTTTGTCTCCCAAAGGAAAGGCCCAGCATTTAAGCAGGACTTTTCTCATAGAAAAGGAGAACAGCAAGAGTTCTGTGTTTTTAATTTCTTTGTTTCTTCACCCCGTAGAATTTTCTTTGGAAGTCAGAAAGAAGAGCTATTTTTTAATCATTCTAGCACTCTAGTTTCTAGCAAAGGCTTTTATTAAATAATTGAAAAAATATTTTGGCATAACTTTGTCAAGTAAAACTGATGCTCTCTACCTTTGTCTTCCCCTTCATCAAAAGCAGTGCACTTTTAAGACACTAGGGGATATAGATAGGAAAGCTGCATCTTTCTGTGCTTTTAGGATTGCCTACTTTTTTCCTATGCTTACATTTGGAATGATTTTGAAGGGACTCTTACAGGAAGCATAGGCTAGCTAAATAAGACGAAGAAATAAAGGAATAAAAGACAACCTGTGATGGAAACAATTGCTTCCAATTTTTTTTTTCTTCCCCGTTTGTCTTTTATTTAAACATAAACAAAATGTTTATGAAATAAATTAATGATGAAATAAATTAATCTAGTGAACCTTAAAATAATCACTTATATGTTGGCTTTATGAACAGCTGTTCTGAGAGCTAAATAAAGTCAATCTGTTAAATTGGTTGGGTTTTTTTGAGGGAGAACTTTTCTTGAGGAGGTAGTAGAATATATATAATGACATATATGGGAATTTTACTCACATATAAGGTACCTTGGAGTCCTATAGTATCTGCAGTCTAATCCAAGTTATTGTGCTCTGAGTTTTAAGTCTTACCTTCGCAGTGGCAATATGAGGATTTCTAGATTTTCATTTCAGTCTCTGTTCTTCCCACAAAACTGGTTTATTTTTCTAATATAGTAGGAGTAAGATACTGCTGCACACTAAGGGGTCAAACGATAAGACAAAGTGGGGACTGAATGTTATTTAAAATTTGTTCTTTCTGCTGGATTGCAGAAAGTGTTGGAGATCTAGTAATATGTTACTATTAGTTTCTTGTTGGCATTATTTTGGTTTGTTTTTTAATAATTAACTTCTGCCATAAAACCTTAAATATTTGAAGGTCTGAGCATATATGGTGAAAGGTAAGACAGTGAAAATAGGAAAGATTTTCATTTACAGAATTTCCCTGTTCCATAGAATAGCAGTAAATGTCTGTATGACATTTTGGACACTGTTTTCCCAAAGAGGGGTCTTTTCTCTTTTATAATAATGACAAAGCCAAACCAAGCAACTAACCAAAGTAAGTTCCCCAAATCAGTCTGATTTCTCTTTCCATGAATCAACATCTCAAGTTAAATTCAGAATCAGTCTGGCAAACACCTATGGCTGACCTATGCTGTAAAGAGTAAACAGAGGAGGAAATGTCAGTTTTATGACTAATCCTCTGTTTTTCACAAAACCTTTTCTTTCCAAAAGAGGCTTAAGTGTTTTGAGCACAAATGAAATACTGCCCATCTTCTCTACTTTTCCATAATTCAACAGCTAGGAAGCCAGATTTGTGAGAAGCTTATTCTGTGACTTTGTGTGTAATTGACAGTGAAGGGGGAAAATGAGGCAATGTTATGCCTTTGCTAGCTCTGTTTAAAGGAAGGAATATACTTACTCATTAATGATCCAAGCTATGAATAGATTCATGGTTTATAGCACAGCCTTAAAGGGGGTTAAGAGAATTTAAGGGTATATCATGCAGCCTTAAAGGGGGCTAAGAGAATTTAAAAGAAAAATATTCAGACTGGAAAATTCTGGGTAAACACTTACTTACCTTTTTGGCAGTTCATTATTAAATTATGTGTTGGCATTTTGCAGGCACATAAAGAAAAGAAAGGTACAGACAAAGGAATAGAAACACACTGATGACCTATTGTTAGAGTTTAAGCAGAATAAATGATTAGCATCTAAAGTATGGAGCAGAGGTAATAAAAATCTTTGCAAACTACTATCCACAGTGCATAGTCTCCAATAATACAATTTAGTTCATTACATTACTGCATGATGTAGTACTGTATGATGCAGTATTATTATATTCTCTCTGTGTCCTGGGCTTAAACTTGTTCAAAGTCTTGGACTAGTTCTAAACAGTAGATGTTTCGTGATGACCTGCAAATGAATCCATTAATATAATTATAAAATAATGAAATCACATCAAAGTGTGGTTTTTGGTTTTGTGGGGGGTGGTTTTTTTTGGTGGGGGGTGTTGTGTGGTTGTTTTTTTCCTTTTTTAAAACCAAATCTTCTCATTTGTATTTAAGGGGAGGGCGGGAAGAATCCATGTGAGAAAGAATCCATGTGAGAAATACAGGACCTTGTTAACAAGGTGCTCTCACGAGTGTCCTTTAACATAGGTTCAGATCTGTCTCATTCTACACATGCCCTCGATATTATGCGTTTGATTTCTTGTCCATAAGAAGTGGATAATAGCATTTTTTTTTCTTCATGAGGATGTTACAAGTTCAGACAGAGGATGTAATGGAACCAGGACTCTTGCCAAGTGCAAAATTTTGTCCACACTCTGGATTCTAGACTGCAAGTCAGAGTCCAAGTGCTGTGAGAGTCAGGTTCCCTGATCTGGTTGTGTGCTGTCATACATACTGAGGGAAGTGCAAGCAAGCACAAATTGTATGGTTACTTTATTCAGCTTTTAGAAATATTGGGGTACTTTTTGTAGGACAGTTTGAAATGACTCTGATGAGAGGGTATATCTTATATACGTTTATAGAGATGGCTTACAATACAATAGTGTATGAAGCAT
The DNA here is from genome assembly GCA_013401275.1 of Pandion haliaetus. Taxonomy (NCBI): domain Eukaryota; kingdom Metazoa; phylum Chordata; class Aves; order Accipitriformes; family Pandionidae; genus Pandion; species Pandion haliaetus. The sequence continues at coordinate 14,554 of VYZV01034863.1, read as the reverse complement.
AATGGATTTCAGCATGTTAACAAGGTTTAAATTTGGTTCTCTTGTGAACATGGTGTCTGTTATTAAATTTCTTACAAGTTTTCCTCCTGTTTACTACAGGAGAATTAAATTCCTATTTACTGATTTATGTTGATAGTAGGATAATAGATCTCTACATTCAATCTATATTTCATTATTAAAATATAGTAGATGTTACAGCCTAATACTAGAGCATAGCAATCTTATTTGGCGTTATTAAAACATGCACATTGACTGTACAGGGATAAGGTTTTCAAAAGTTGCCTGTACTAGTCTAACTCTGTGTTTCCTGCAAAGCTTTAAATTAACTGGGATAGAATTATGCTTAACTCATTTGTATGAATGTATTTTAATCAACAGAACTGTTATTAGATCTCTATATGTACATCATTAGGTTGAGTTCTCAAGGTACAAGTGCCAATTTTAATGAAGAATCGTATTTTTTAACATTTGTTATTAAAGCTGTAGTTTGGCCCTTAGGCAATTTTGTCTCACTTTAGCTTGCTTGTCATCTAGCATAAGTTACTTATCTAGGCCCACTTCAAAAGAAGAGAGATAGGTACAATCTATTCCATCTACTTTAGTTATATATACTGTCTCCTGGACCTCTCTCTACATTGATCATAGAAGAGTAGCTTAGGTGGCTTCTAAGCCACTGAATTGGGATGAGATTGCAGCTGTACTGTGATTTTTCAGAAGCAGACATTAGTTGTGGTATTACTGGGTGTGTATTATATTTCATCTGTACAAATGACTGCGCAGACCTATAATAAAAAAGATATTTTAAGGTATTTCTGTACATTTTGACTGTTGGAGCATGGACAAGCGGACAAGTGTATTTGGCAGTGGAAGCAGGTGGTGGGAACACAGGGAACAGGCCTGCTGAAGATGTGCAGCTGTGCATCCTTCTGCCCTCTCACCTGTTGGCTGCATGTGCTTTCTGGAAAGGTGGGAAATGCTGGGGGCAGTTGGGAAAGCGTATTGGGTTTGCATGGCAAGGTTTTGGTAGCGGGGATGTTACAGGAGTGGCTCCTGTGAGAAGCTGCTAGAAGCTTCCCTTATGTCCGATGGAGCCAATGCCAGCCAGCTCCAAGATGGACCCATGGCCGGCCAAGGCTGAGGCCATCAGCGATGGTGGTAGCGCCTCTGCTATAACGTATTTAAGAAGTAAAAAATGGTGCAGCGGGCACAGAAATGGCAGCCAGAGAGAGGAGTGAGAACATGTAAGAGAAACAACCCTGCAGACACCAAGGTCAGTGAAGAAGGGGAGGGAGGATGTCCTCCAGGCGCCGGAGCAGAGATTCCCCTGCAGCCCGTGGTGAAGATCATGGTGAGGCAGGCTGTCCCCCTGCAGTCCGTGGAGGTCCACGGTGGAGCAGATATCCATCTGCAGCCTGTGGAGGACCGCACACTAGAGCAAGTGTTTGCCCAAAGGAGGCTGTGACCCCCGTGGGAAGCCCGTGCTGGAGCAGGCTCCTGGCAGGACCTGTGGACCCATGGAGAAAGGAGCCCATGCTGGAGCAGGTTTTCTGGCAGGACTTGTGACCCCGTGGGGGACCCACACTGGAGCAGTCTGTGCCTGAAGGACGGCACCCCATGCGAGGGACCCATGCTGGACCAGTTTGTGAAGAACTGCAGCCTGTGAGAAGGACTCATGTTGGAGAAGTTCATGGAGAACTGTCTCCCATGGGAGGGACCCCATGCTGGAGCAGGGGAAGAGTGTGATGAGCCCTGCCCCTTAAAAGGATGAAGTGGCAGAGACAACATGTGATGAACTGATTGTAACCCTCATTCCCCATCCACCTGTGCCTCTGAGGCTGGGGGGGTAGGCAGAGAATCCAGGAGTGAATCTGTGCCCAGGTAGAAGGGAGGGGTGGGGGGAAGGTGTTTTGAGATTTGGTTTTATTTCTCATTACCCTACTCTGGTTTCATTGGCAAGAAATTAAGTTAATTTTCCCCAAGTTGAGTCTGTTTTGCCCATGACGGTAATTGGTTGAGTGATCTCTCCCTGTCCTTATAGAGACCCACTAGCCCTTTGTTATATCTTCTCCTCCCTGTCCAGTTGAGGGGAATGATAGGGCGGCTGCGTGGTGCTTAGTTGCTGCCTGGCATTAAACCACGACAGAAAGTAAGCAAAATTCAGGTGCTTTACAGATATTCTCTCCAGATACCGGGTTGTATCATTATTTTTTAAAAAGGTAATTATCTCTTTACCATAGTTATTTTAAGTAAAAAGTGACAATGATGGAAGTGATAGCAGTGATGTGATGCTATCCTGATACAAGCGGCTGTGAGATCATCATCAGGTTTTATGCATGTTTTGCTTTCACTTGAGATTTGCAGCAAATTTTGGTGCTTTGCTTTGTCCTCTTGCCCTAGGCAATCTTTATAGTGAGTAAACATCAGAGTTAATTTAAAAACAAAAAAGGTTTGTAGTATTTATTACATGTCATAAATAATATTGATGGGTTTTGCTGTTTCTGTATTGAAGCCTAGAAAATGAGGATTATGCAAACTGAGATACTAGAAAGTATTTATAGCCTTCCTAATAACTAAGATAACATGCAGCAGCCACAACTTTTTAAACTGTTTTATATTTTGTCCTCTATTTGGCATTTATCTAACAAATATGGCTTGAAATCTTATAGTCAAGTGAAAATACCACATAGATTAATTTTATGTCATGATATACACATGGAAGTTGTATATAAATGTGCCAAAGACAGGGATAGTGTTTTGTTGCAATTGTAGGAACATCTGATCTTAATAATGCAGTGTTTCTTCTTTAACCATAATGTCAGTGCTGAAGATTATGAAAGAGGTTTGGTGAATTTATCTCTAAGTTGAACCTCTTTAGGAAGAAAAAAGGAAACAAGTATGAGACGGAAACATTAACAATGCTCATACTCAAAAAGTCAATAATAAAAAAAAAATGAAACTGTAAAGGTAATTTAAAGAAGTTCAAAGAAATCAAATTCCTCTTTGTAAGATTAACCGTGTTTGTTTGCAAAGTAACTTGTGAGAACTGCCTGTTTGATAAAAACATACTATCCTGGCTTTGTGATAAAACAGTATAGGGTTTTGTTATAATTTCTGCAGTATTACCTATATTGTGACTTTATAAAAACAGTTTCTGTCATTGATCTTTCTTTACCCTTAAAACACATAATTTGTTTGTAGAAATACAAAATAAAGTGAAAGCAGGAATGCAGTTGCTCTAATACACAAGTTTACAGTTTGGAAACAGAAAAACTGTAGTGTTCTGAATGTCAGATTAATATGTTTCCATTATCTGTGTCTGTATGTTCAAAGTCATGTCCTGTTCCCTCTTTGCTGAGCAACAACTGACAGTTTTGAGGTAGAAAAAGTCATGGGGTAGATCAGGGAGATTCAACTGAGAAAATGACAAGTGTGCATTTTTCTTTCCCTAGGGGAAATAGGCCCCCCAAACTTGGAAGTATTTGCACACAGGAATATAGTGACTGTCTGAACAGGGAGATAGAGGTGCATCAGGAATCTTAACAGAAATGGTTCAGAGGGGTCCATCTGACTAACATGGATTCTTATGCCCTTGATAAATGTCTGCCCAGCTGCAGATGAGAGCTATATGGGATGTCACTGACTATGTCTTCATGAAGAATAAGATGCTGTGACAGAAAGGTCCTTACAGACTCTTGCAGTGGCTATGATAAGGAGCAGTAACTCAGTACCATGAATTTTTACGGCAGATTCTGTAACTGTCTCATTTCACACGAGTTGTGCAGGAGACCAGGTTGTGGTATTTATAATATGATTGCTTATACATGACCTATAGACTGTAGGTTTACTCTCCGTGCTCAAACAACATAAGATATAGATTGTCTGGACTTTGAATAATCAATTTTAACTTTATTAAGCTTTATTTCTTCAAATATAGGTGCCTCTAGATATTTGTCACACAAAAATGGTTATATTACATAAATAAACCTCCTTTTATTAGTCAGCTTTCACAAAATTTTTAGACATAGTCTATGAATTTCTAGGGGTCTATAAATCTCAGACTGATAAGAAGAATTTTATAAACTGTGCAACTAATTCCTGTGACTAGTTTCTCTAACATTACAGGATGCTAATGTCAATCACTGCAAAAAGTTTGTAAGGCCATGTCGTGGTTTCAGCTCAGCCAGTAACAAAGCACCACGAAGCCGCTCACTCACCCCCCACCCCCGCGCCTGGCCACGGTGGGATGAGGAGAAAATCCAAAAGCAGGCTCGTGTGTCTAGACAAGGACTGGGAGGGATCACTCCCCACTTATGGTCACGGGCAAAAGACAGGCTCAACTTGGGCAAGACACAAAATCAATTTAATTTACTACAAATCAAAACAAAAACAAAACACAAGGGTATTAGGAAGGGAAACCAAACATCAGAACACCTCCCGCCCACCCCTCCCGCCTTCCCGGCTCAGTTCACTACCGATGCTTTCTACCTCCTCCCTCCGGCGGCACAGGGGAACAGGGGATGGGGGTTGAGTCAGCTCGCCACACATCATCTCTGCCGCTCCTTTCCTCTCAGGGGGAGGATTCCTCACTCGTCCCCTGCTGCACCGTGGGGTCCCTCCCACGGGAGACAGTCCTTCA
>VYZV01034860.1:155053-165057 GCA_013401275.1 Pandion haliaetus | reverse complement strand
AGGTTGCAGATGACGGCAATAACATTTTCTCCACTTTGTGACCCAGTGGCCCACTGAGCAAATTATATCCAGCACAGAAAACTGAAACAAATCTTAGCAAATTCAGTCCATCTTTTCCCAAACAATGCTGCCTGAGGATTGCTAACAAATTCAATTTAATCATTCTCCTCAACATTTTAACACAGTAAATATCTGAAAACCAAGGCGACACAATGATAAGCACTGGCCTGCTTTTCAACACCAGGTCTATATTAATGTTAAAATGTCCAAAAGTTATCAGATCGGTTAAAATTCTGTCTCAGAGAGTGCATTAACAATTCAGCCTGTTAGACATTAAGATGGCTCATCCCCACTGAGAATAATATACAGGGAAACCTAACTGATAAGAGACAAGAGCCATCACAGAATGGAGGGCAGAAGGACATACAGATGAATCAAGGAAACCAGACCTGGAAGACAAAAAAACCCACTTAGACATTACTGTGACTTGGGAAAGGGAAAAGGCATTAAGACCAGATTAGAGATAGACAAGTATAATACTGTGACTTGGGAAAGGGAAAAGGCATTAAGACCAGATTAGAGATAGACAAGTATTATACAGAGATGAGTCAAAAGAAAATTAAAAAATCGAATGGCGATAAAAATTAACATGCATAGAAAGAAGATGATAGAGACAAGAACAGCAAAAGCAAAAAAGACACACAAGAAATGACATATGCAACATGAATGTAAATGAAGGCTATTTTTACTTTAGCAAAAGAGGGTTTGCGATTCAGAAGTATCTTTTCACCAGGAGAAATAAGACTGCCAACAATAACAGCTTTGGTCACTTAGGAAGAGATACTGTCAACAAGTTATTCCTTGGTATCAAATACACCCCAAAGCCTTGTCTCACAAACTAAGGCACTTAACACAAGATGCCACTAAAGATTCCCATTCCCAACTATATTTTCCCAGTCTGACCTGCTAAGGTCAGCTGCTACACTTTCCCTCAGGAACAGACAGGCTGGACATAGAGGTATAGGATACGCTATACCCACCCCAAGAAAAACATTCTCTCTTGTAAACTTAAATACTAAAACCAGTTTAGGATAGCTAGACTCAAGCACAGTATTTTGCTATTCCATTTGTCTGAGATCATGAACTCCCTACCTCGTGGATCTGGGGAGAATAAAAGTATGGATAAAAAAAGATCAACTTTCCCCCATGAAAGCAGCTATTATAATGCAAATTTGCTGCCATATAGTTGCCCCTGCCAAGGGACAGGGACATTCCCTCTTGCTTTCACAATGCAGTGGTGACATGAGTTAATTACACAGCTCCTGTTAATTGCAGAGCATGATGCATGAACACCAAGATTTGTTAATATATTGGCAGCAAAAAAAAAAATTTTTAAAAAAACCAAAACAAAACCAAAAAAACCCCACAGCATTTCCATTTAAAGAAAAAGAAAATGAGGGAGAAACCATTTCTGTCAGGGATTGAACTCCTGTGCGTTTCTTTGACCATCACAATGTCCTAATGCTAAAAGCAGACTCCTAGTATTAATAATGTACAAGTGGAAGGGAGCAACTGGGCCAAGTAAGAATGAGGCACGAAGGATGAGCAATGACGTATCGAGTAGAGATATTAATATCTGGATTTTTTGAGCTGTGGATGTGTAAAATTGGGTTGTTGCTTGGTTCTTAAGTCAAATTCTTTTGCAAGACTTTCAACATCAATTCTTCTAAAATATAGGTTGCTTACAAATTGATTTGAAATGCTGTCATTATACATGTCTCCCCTGCAGATTTTAAAGTTTCAAGAAACCTATGAGTCCTTGTCTTAATTTTTACTTCAGTGTTGCACTGCATGAGGAAGCACTCTCTCAGATTTTTGATGACGGATTTCCTTCACTGTGCAATGCTACAAGGTGTCTTTGTAGGCAGAACCAGTCCAGATATTGGAGAAGGCACCTTCGTAGTTAGCTTGTGGTTTCCTTTTCTAGTCGCACACATATCAGCATGCGTGCACCAACACAAAAGCAGGGTAGATGATTTTAATACTTCCAAGCCTTCAATTTAAGGCACACAGCAATTGGGCTCTACTGAAAATCAAATAGTAATGCATTTCATTGCAAAAATGTACCTAAGCACTGCAACAAAATTACCTTATTTTCCACTCTGCACCCCAAAGTGTTCAAACAAATCCCTATTTTAGAATTATTCCTATCCATGTAACTAAACTGATAAACAGCTTTATCCAGTTTGGACAGGCACTGTTTGTGAAGTCAAACCTACCTGTTACCTGAACTGTTGCTTATTCTGAGGCATTACACAGATTTATGTGGTTTAGCCTTTCAAAGCTGTATTAAAACAAAAGCCAATTACTAAACCTCATTATCTGGAGTCATTTAAGACAATTAATGGCTTTTGTTCCAAGTGCCAGATCAGCACAGTTCTCTCAATGGAACCGGGTAAGTTTTGCCCTCTTTCATGCAACACTCAGGGAGGTAACAGCTCCATTAAATCTTTTTGATTTCGGTTCATTAGCTGTCTAAAGAATACCCTAAACTAAAAGTTTGCCACAGTGACTAATTCGAATGCCACAGATAAGAAAGGCTAATCTACTCTAGAAAGACAAATCATGCAAAGAGTTTTCACCACCAACTACTGGCATTCCACAAAAGAGAAAATATCCCATGGGTTCCCATTATCCAGGAACGCTAAGACAAAAAGAGGCACATGAACAAAGCACCCTCGGCTGCCCTGCAGCCTCCCTTTGTGCCTCCTTTTGTTCCAGGCAGGATTTGATATGAGCACTAAACTTACAGATATGAGCAGTGCTGCATCTTCCATCCTTGCTTGTGTGTTGCATTCGTAGGCATACAAAGACGGCGATCATAATGTTTTGTGCATCCAAAAAAATCATCTCAGCAATGAAAACAATTCAGAAAATATGGCTGAAATTTGCATCTTGACTGAAATTTTTCCTATTTTTCAGATACTATTTTTTTTTATTCTGAAGAAATATTATATTCCAGCCATTTCTGTTCTAACCTCAATAGCCTCACTCCATATAGCACATTTATGCTGAGAGTCTCTAAGATGCTGATCTCTTTGCATACAAGAAATTGCAAGGTGCTTCTTGGAATAGAGGCAATTGGCAAATGTTGTCATAATTACAGCCAGCAAACTCATGAAAACTCCCTGGAGATCTAATATCATACTGTCATTGAAAACTCATCTATGCTTACTACTTAAAAAATCAATACAGTGTTCATGCCATTTTTCTCCTATGAGGAATTTCTACCTGTGATAAATTTCTATATTAGGCAGGGATTTTTTTTTGCAGTAATTGATGGTCTGGGTAATGTGGCACAAAAAAGAAGGGGAAAAAGAATTTTCCACTGAATGTGTTTCATTATTCTTATGTATCTAATGATCAACTTTCCCCTTCAAAGCATCTTAAAGCTGAGTGACTCACACAGTAATTGCACCAAATGGAAAAGAAGACAAGTAGAAAATTTTTACCTCTTTGCCTCCATTTTGGGATATTTCAAAGAAAGCATAGCAGCAGGTTTGACGAGTGCTATATAATTTCCATTGTCTACCAGTCTCTCGGGACACCCAAAACTTATTAAAATGGAAAAGGGGCTGCAGTAACTCTATAGACAGAACTGCAATCTGCATTCAGGACCTGACAGATGAGGAGACAAACTTCGGGGGAGGATTTTGCATAATAAAGATTTTCAGTAGAGTGAGTTCTAGAGAAATAATTTCCAACCAAATGCACAGAAAATAGCGCAGCGGAGGCTGAGGAAGCAACCCTCTCACACAGCCTTACGGATGTATAGCACAAAGTTAGACTTTTAAAACACAATCATCTTGCGGCTGGCGTGGTCCTCCTGTCCTTATAGGCAGTGAATCTCTCTCCAGTGTGATTTCCTCCAAAGGTCTCGTGTGCCCACTAGACAAAACTGGACTGTCTATAGTTTTAAAGCTTGTTTTGTTTCATGAGAAGACAAATAAAATGCCACTTAGACTACCTCATTAACATTAACAATAATGGCGTTATTTGATTTAGCCTTTGATGAAATCCCAGGAGAAAAGGCAGCGCAAGACACCCACTATTTTTCTTACTGAATATTTGATGGTTTTAATTCCAAACATGGGCCGTGGCTGACCTGGCTGAAAGCAACTGTGAAATAGCATTCTGTCCAAGAGTGTCTTCCTTAGTTTTCCTCTCTTCTGTTTAAAATTACTTAATCTTTTCAGAGGTGGGTCTCCTCATGAACGCAGGAGGGACCACAGAAGAAGTGGGGCAGGACTCGCAGGCAGAACTCAGCAAGGCTGTGTTAGAGCCGTGCAGAACTGCCACTCGACCTGGCGCAGCACTCGGGCTGCTCAGGAACACTGCACAAACACACCAACCCCAGCACTCTGTGTTACCCACCAGCTACTGTCAGATCTCTTTTCCTCTAAAGCCAAACAGCGTGGAGAGAGAAGCGAAAAATGCAAGACTAAATTAGCCAGATGTAGCATACCTGACAGACAAGAAGCTTGCATGAGAAGTAACACCTGCACAGGACTTACTATAACCTGTGTTCTCACCCCTGTTGTGGGCCCAGTCAAAGACAGTATTGGTTCTAACTTGAAAATTCAAAGCTGTGTTTGGAAGCAACCGTGTTTAGGGCCAGCCTGGAACCTGTGAAAGTAAATGCCCATTTACCTGTCTGAATTCTCCAGGCAGACACCAAGAAGCTGAAGTATGCACCCCCACATTTTAGTAAATAACTCTAGGGAAATACTCTGCATGCCACGCCTTATCAACTATAGGTGGATTGCAGATACTGTGATGCAGAAAACAGCTTAACAACAACAAAAAAGTATTTCTCTTTGTGATTAGCAGGCCATGTCTTGATTTTTGCACTGGTTTTTGCGCACTGCCCTGTGAGAAAGTTGCTGAGCTAAAGGGAGGGCATGCCAGAAGCATGGACAGTCAGCAACACTGCCCTTCCCTTGCACTGGATCATGCAGATCGGGGTCTCCAAACAGGCAGGCAATGGCTGAAGATCCTCTTTGCAAGTTCCGCCCTTGACTCTGACTTGAGCTATGGGAACTCTGAGTTCCACAAAAATCAGGCCAAGATGGCTCAAACTGAATGTCTGTAATTAGAAATTGGTTTTGAAAGTCTGGTCAGGCAGGCAGTGAGTCACCGAGGTGAGACGAACCCCAGGAGCTCGGCTTTCCATTCTCCAGGGGTTGGTAAGACCGGAGCACTGAGCAAACCTGGTGACCGCTGCCTGTACTCATTTCCGAACATGACTGAACGCTTCTTCGCCACTGCACCTGGTGACCAGAGGAGGCCACACTGCGAAAGCAGCCCATCAAAATGCTGTGGTTTTCTTGCATTTGCCTGATCCTCCTCTTCTGTTCACGTTCGTGTATCTAGGACTAGTAGCCATGGCTATGTTAATCCTCAGATATTGGTGGTTAATTATGGTAACCACTGCACTGGGATTTTTTCTGCTGTCCTTTAAGTTGACCTACTCAGATCACCATGGAAAAATTGTTTTTGAAGCTAAAACTTACCAGATTTTCTCTTAATGCAGTAGCAAATGTTTCTGGAATTTTTTCGGGGCTGGGGGGGAATGTCAGCAAAAAGATTCAACAACCAAGGGACCTCACATCCACTCCCAGGTTTCCCTAGACAGGCGGTTAGAATTACCTTCCCCTCTGGCCCTTGAGGAAGAGCAATAGGAAAGTGATGTCCAAGTGTGCGGCACGCGGAGCCGATTCCCCTCTGAACACACACAGCTGAATGAGCAACTGCTTCAGCAGAAAAATCCAGAAGAAAACTTTGAGAATGGCAGAATACCAAAACCAATACAGTGACAGAGTCAAAGCGTGCTCTGGTACAGAAAGCTCAAAGAGGGAATGCAAAATTATTGTGGGAGACTACTTAACTTAATGCTTTCCAAAATGCTACTTGGCTCAGAAACAGAGAGATTCGGAACCTGCTAAATGTGTTTAAGTGCTTGGAATTGTGGCATTTAAATGACCAGCAAAACCCTTAATGCTCATTATTCAAAGCATGAAATACCACGGAGAGAAGGGCAGCTGACTTTCTGGCTAGAAGTGCCCATTAGAGAGATGCACTTAGTGATATATAATACCAAAGCAACACGGAATTTGCAATAAAGTTTGGCTTCTCCTCCCAGCTTCATGGCTGGCTTGCCTGCAAGTCTTTCAATACAGTGTTTTGGGGCTTGGGTTCCCTGCCTGTGCTTTGGGAAGAGACCTAAGTAACATTTTGTGTGCAGAAGCAGAAGAGATCTTTGCATTCATTTATAGCCCCTCTGTTGTCTTCTTCACTTACATGTAGCACCTTCCTAAACACCAACAAAGTGAATTGTTCTGGCCTTCTCCAAGGACTATTTCTGGTAGTGTCACCCTCCAAACCAAGAAGGCATTACAGAAAATAGCTGATTATATCCAAAGGAAGATACTTCATTTCATGCTTTCCAGCAGACCTGATCTCGGTCCAGCCTGTCCCAGGACTGCACAGCAGCCTACGCTACGGTGGTCTGCGAAGCAGACTTGCCTGCTCTCATTATATAAAGGGGTTGGAAGATGAAGTTTTGATTAGAACAAAAAACTAACACAGCTTCTCAGCCTTAAAAACTCCCTACAGCAGTGAAAGTGAATGCTGCATATAACCTACGGTGTTGGGGCTCGGCCTCCCTGTATTTGGCTGCTATCTCCCCATTTTCTTCGTTACTTTTTAAAAAGAAAAATAGCTCCCAAAAGGAGGTTCCTCTGAGCTCCAGCAACATTAGCACTATTAAGATACGGGTCCCTTGAAGAGCTCTTTTTCATATTATGTAATTAATACGTCACATGGTGAAGAGTTGCCACTGAGCAGAAAGATCCGAACTCTGAAAATCAGTAACATCATCTGTCGGGAATCAAGGAAAACCATCTAAGCTTGTTAAGGCATCGCTGCCTGAAGGAAACAGTGCGACGCCTGAATATGTGCTACAGCTCGCCAGCAAAGCCAAGCCCAAAGTTGATACTGGCAGCAGAAGCCAAAGGCAGGAGATGCCAATAAGTCTGCAAGCTTGAAATGGTATCAAGAGATGCTACCATTTTGTAGCTGTATTAAAAAATGTATTTGGCTGACATACAGTGGGGCAAGGTTTGTTTATTTCTGCATGAATGCATCAATAAAGAAGTATTTATCAAATTAACTCTTCCCCAAAAGCATTCATAATTTACTGAGTGAAGCGTAACACTAAAAAAAAAAAATTAACTGTTTTTCAAAACTCAGATTTTTTTTTCCCAGACATTTAATTTTTAGATTAAATAAATAAATCCAATCTTCTTCTACCTGGAAGTTAAGAACATGGCTTTGTGGGAAAAATGCACCTCTTGAATTGGAAATGTTGTAATAGGTTTTTAGACTTCTCCAAAATGGTGGTTTCCTTTTGCTGAGAAGTAAGACTCCTGAGGAAACTACTCCAGGTTTGTTACTCATGAAGTACACTCATAATTTGGCTAATTAACTAAATGCCACAGAGTCATTATCTTTTCCCTAAAGCTGGTTTTTTTCTGTAGGAGTTTTCCCAAGTTGATTTCATATTGTTGGTTTTCCCAAGTTAATTTAATACTGCCCAAAAGGTAAATCTTTCAGAGATTAGTTAGTCTCAAACCAGAGCTAGGCAGACAACTTGCGGTGTTTTTTGCTGCAATTTTAAGCACATTGCTCTTACTGGTTTTCAAAAACAAGGAAACATTTTTAATCCTATGCTTGATTGCTCCTATGAGGCAAAGCAAAAAGGGGAGGCAAGAGGACATTGTTTAGAAAAACAAAGCTCTCTGCCCCATCTGCCAGTCTCACTGCTGTCAATGCTGTTCAGCTGCGAGAAAATGCCGACTGCATCAATATATGTCAGGAGACCTTAAATGCCACAAATTGCTGCAGACATTTTTCCCATAATGAACTTCTGGGAAATGCAGGCGAATACTATAGAAGAAGCAACGCTAGATGAGCACCACTGAGGCAAAATTACAAGTGAACACATAGCACAGAAGTTTAAATGAATAATTAAAGCAAACCCTTCTGAATTACAGCGTGCTGCCTGGGTGTTTGAAAACAAGCCCCCGAGGAGCGGTTAAGGAGCAGCCTCTTCACTGAAGTGGCCCGGGAGGTCTCAGGGGCTAGAGAACCTCCCCGGCATGCGGAGCACACTGATACCAAGCAGCGCAGCTTGCCTTTGGCTGGGCTGCAAAGGGGAAACAGAATTTTTATCCTGCAGTTTCACAGTTATTTCATATGGAACCAAGCAATTTCTGCCAAATCCTTACCGATAAGATCGAATAAGCAGAAAAAAGAGAGGAAAATCAAGAAATAAAATGAAACAAGCCCAGGATTCTCTAGTGACAGTCATTAACTGTATCATATTCTTTTGGTGTAGACCACTGCTGCTTTTTCTGTTTTGCCCTGAGTAGACAGAAATTTTTTCACCACGGTTATACTCTCTTTCTTTGAAATGTTTATCACCAGGAGCACTCCACAGAGCTGACAGGGAAAGCACAGAGGCTCTGCTAGCAAGGGGGCTCACTAAGATATTTTGCTCGAGGCCAGCATCAGTGGAAACCAAAGTGCTCTCCATACATCAGATTAGCCGAGGTGGTCGCATGGGTCCGAAGGACTGAATTATTTGTTCTTCCACCTCTTCAGGGCACACCTGCAGTTTGTAAGTTCATCTCCTTAGCACACCAGCTCCCAGCTCACAAGGCCATTTTTACTTTCTTTCATGCTGCAGTACTTTTAAAACCTCTTCTTGCCTTCATTTCTGTGGTGTGCATCCATTTGCTTGCCTTCATTGCAGCTCCTTCCTCTTTGACTTGTAAATTATTCATTCTGGCTGTCATCTAGCTCAGTTTAGTTTCAATTTGCAATGTCATTTGAAAAAAGCAGAGGAGATCTATCCTCCTATCCTATCCTATCCTATCCCATCTGCATGCACTGGGAGCGGCCTCAGAAAGGAGAAGGAACCAGAGTGCAAAATTTCTGTTCGCGTCTTTTCTGCCAGGAATAGATAACAGCACTCATTTCTGAACAGTTCAGCAGAAGCTGCCACTTTTCCTTATACAATCCAACCGTATGTTAAATAATGATGGGCCAAATGCATAACAAATGCTGACGGGCAAAAACTCTACTCAGAGTCCCCACTGACACAGACCGATTTTTTTTTCACAATAAATCATCTTGCAAAGCTTTCCCTAAAACCAGATTTCCCTGTACTTCAGCTGAAAAGGCAGGGAAGAAATTCTAAGAAAGTGGCTGATTAACAAACAGATATGAAGGAGAAGGGGGAATGATCAGGAAATACAGCCGCATAACCCTGCTGGAGGACTGCCCCTCCATGAGGATAAGCCAGGGAGGCGGCAGCGGCTGCCCCTTTCACTTTGGAGCAGCACTGCCTCTGTACGACTGAACCCCGCTTTGAAAGGGAGCCCCAAGGAGCTGAAATCAGTCACCGGAAAAGTTGCCACATGCCACCTGCCCAGCCCAGGCAAGGGACAATGCAGGGCCTCTCTGGAGAAGGTCCTTCACCAGGAGCGATGCCGCCCAGGCGGCACAGCCGGCAGGAGCAGCGGTGTAGGGGGGGCCTGCCTTGCAGCAATGGGTTAGGGTGCTCCAGCCCCCAAACCCCGCAGACACTTCTCTCCATATGTTTTAAAAGGCACGTGCCTTATTTTTGCCTACTCTTCCTAGATTTTCCAAAATGCGTGTTAAATTCCCACAGGTAATGACATTTGCCACCCCATCCCGACAGACTCAGCTGCTCTGGCGCACTACCAGGGAATCTGGAGAGCCATGGCACTCCTTCTTCCATTAGAAAGAACTGAGAAAGAGGTTAAAACCGGTTCAGTGCCAAAGGGTTCAAGGTCTACCTCTGCCCCCTTATCATATGCCGCACAGTATCTTGCCCCGGGCACAGTGCCTTTCATGCC
>VYZV01034860.1:127440-155032 GCA_013401275.1 Pandion haliaetus | reverse complement strand
GGGGGGCTGCCGGGGCCGGAGGCGTAGCTGCAGGTATCAGTATTCACCGCTCAGGGCAAACACAATGGCATGGCAAGAGTTCATGTCATCAATCACATGCGCTGCACCTTATGTAACTGCATTTCTGACTCACAATTCAAAGAGTAGAACAGTAGGACTGATTATAACCCACCTTCTAATGCCAAAAGAGACCTGTTAAAATATATATTAGCAAACCCCAAATTCACTTGTATTTTCTTCTTCTTCTTCCTCCAGCTTTCCCCTTCCTCCACTTCTCACTTTCACGTGATGCTGAGCCACAGACTCTCCAGGCAGTTTCCCAACAAACCTATGCTTAAGATGTACTCCAAGGAGCGGATTTCCAGCCCAGGGATTTAGCTTTCCATCTCCAATTAACGGTACTGGCAGCTCAGCAGCTAAGCCTTTGTGCGCAGCACCAAGCATTTACCTATACTATTATTTAAGCTGAGGGGTTGCATTAGATTTCGGTTGTTTGATTCAGCTCAAGAAACTGCTCCAAAGCTGTCTGCTCCAGTAGCAAAACCCTCAGGACAGCTCTACACCCAGTAATACATGCAAGTTATTGACTGCAGTTGCTCAATGGTTTTTAGGCTTATGACCTTGGGCAGCATTTTCCCCCCTCTTTTTCTGAACCAAAAAAATGGGTTAATTTACTGTCTTGTTTCAAGGTAAAGGGACATTATCAGCCTAAAATAATTTCTTTAGCAGGCTTTTTTTTTTTTTCCTCCCAGTGAACAGAAAAGGATTGTGTTGAGAACTGCTGATATTAAATGAAGAAGATAACCTATCTTAGTGACGATAATTTTTTCCCCAATCTGTTTGTCTGCAAACTCTTCTGGATGAATGTCTTCAGCAAGGTACTTTCTCTATTTGGCCTTTCATACAACAGTAAATAAAAAAAAATCTTCCAACAAACTAGACTTTTATTACTTATTTTGACATATGTATGTTTTCAGTTTATAACTTACAATGTTGTGAAAGCCTGTAACAAATGAGGATGGTTATACTTTTGATGCGGATTTTATAAAATGTTAATAAACGCCATCTTTTGCACTTGCATCTTTTGTCTCAATGCTGAAAGCACCTAGCAAAGAGAAATTAAGAGTCTCCTAATCCTGCAAAAATAGCCTACTATTATGCCAATTTTCAAACTGACATGATCAGAGCTAGAGAGACTGAGAGGTGCACCCCAAAACTCTGGTTCTCCTTTCTTTGCACTCATCCTGGTGTTCTATTTTTAGATTTGTAGTCTGGTCTGAAGCCATCTTCTAAAGTGGAATTAATTGCAGCTGCTCGAGTGCAGTATAATAATGGTGCTTTCCAATACAAAACTAATAGAAGAATAACTTCTGGGTATCTAATAAAAGGGACTTCATTAATGAAGTCACATGTGCAGAAACATGTCCCTTGCCAGGAAATCTGGGACTCCAGGGAACAGCCAGAGCACTCCAGTTGTTGTTCTGTTGTTGTTGGGTTTTTGGTCACTTCACAATACAACATGAAATACTGATGAAAAACAGCATGCAGGGTACGCTGCCTACACCTGCAGTACATGGATCAGTGCTTGTCTATCATGAGACAGGACTAAAAGCAGGTACAGAAAGAAATGAAGAGAAATCACCAGCTCTTACCAGCCAACATCTCCTAGTGTTTGCCCAATTACTCATTTTGCTCACACTAAGCAGGTTTATAACCCCTTGCAATTTGCTATCATATTTCCTTATTTGGTATGGTTTTTTTCCCAAGTAAAAAGGACGAATCCAGGAAAAATCTAAACAGATCTTGAGTATCTGAATGGAATGAATGACATTTGGTAAAGAATTAGTGATGTGAGTGTAATCGCTTCCAAATGGCTTTTTCCAAGTAAGTTCAGGTCTCTTACTGTATTTTCCACATCTGATAGGTTTATCTCCGAGTATTTGCCTCCAATCTTCCCCTTACTGCAAGCTAGAATCTTCCTGCCAATCTCTACATGGGATGTTAGCACGACAAATAGATTGGAGACATATCTTTTATTTTCCCAGATTGTTATTCACCTTTGGAACTTAATTTCACGTCTTCTTGCATCTTCCTGGAGAATAGCCTGGGTAACTAGAGCACAAACACCCTCACACCTTCTTCAGAAGAGATGCTTGAGAAATACGATGCTCCTCCAGGCTGATCAGAGCTTCTAGTTTTGGTAAAGCCTATTTTCCTTTACGGAAATCTCCTCCTATTAAGAATGGCCTGGTTTTCCACTTGTTTTATAGAGGGGCTCTGAGAAATACAGATGAAATGATCTGGAGACTTTCTTGGGTTTAACAAAACATATTTGAAGGTTATACCTCTTTTAGTTAAAAATAATCATAGTGGTTTGGGCTGGAAGGGACCTTTAAAGGTCATCTAGTCCAACCCCCCTGCAGTGAGCAGGGACATCTTCAACTAGATCAGGTTGCTCAGAGCCCCATCCAGCCTGACCTTGAAAGTTTCCAGGGATGGGGCATCTATGACCTCTCTGGGCAACCTATGCCAGTGTTTCACCACCCTCATCGTAAAAAATTTCTTCCTTGTATCTAGTCTAAATCTACCCTCCTTTAGTTTAAAACCATTACCCCTTGTTCTACTGCTACAGGCCCTGCTAAAAAGTCTGTCCCCAAATAATAGCTCTGTCTATATACTACTGAGAAGTATATTGATTTTGGGTGAACTACAAGTATGAGCAATAACAGCAACTAAACCCATGAAATGTTAGATTAAGACCAATTGTTAGAATTCGAAAGGTCTGATTCCTCACTCAGTGTACTAATATAAGCAGAATTTTTTCCCATGGACGGAACAATAAAATGCAGGTTTGTCCAATTTTTTCAAATGCTTATGCCATTTATAACTGTGTGGCTATCTAAACTTATGCAAATTAGATTAAAACCAACTAGTTAAATAAGCAAATTATCAGCACATTTGATGACAAAATGTTTCTCAAAAGGACAGTAAGAAGCAAACATAGATCAAGATTTTAGAAAATACCTTATAATTTTAGAGGTTTAAATTAAGGCACTTAAAAAACTTCTAATTTGAGGAACAGAGCTCATCTTCAGTAGGATCCTTTGGAAGGTCTTAGATAAAGTGCTGAATAAAATGGGATTTAAAAAATATCACTGAGAGTTGGTTTAGAAGAAAAGTAGGGGGGTTTGTTCATGGTAGAACATTTACTGGTAGAAAAGGGAATGCCAAAACCCAACTATCATCACTCAACGTCTCCAACAAAAACAAACTCCTTCAACAAATTTAGCATGGATCTGAACAAACCTGACACTGTAAAAGATGGAGAGAACATCTAAACGCTACAGCAAGATGTGTTACAGAGTGCCCTGAATGACTGCTTGCTGCTTCAGAAATCCCGTGTGCTGCCATCGGACAATGCCATGTGAAGATGCTCATTTTCATCCAAGACAGCTGCAAAACCCTACTAAATAGCTTGACAGAATAAATAACTGGACTACAGTGCTGAAGAACGATATTGCTTCGGTATTACTCCACTAGCTCACTTGAAGCCCTCTCCACTGCACAATATAGACATGCCCCTCACAGGAAAAACTTTGCTCCATTTACTGACGAACCCCTTCTGACTCAGTTTGTCCTCAACCTTCATACAAAATTCCTATCTTCAGCTTTTTGGAGCTAAATATACTGCTGTATGTCGAATGCCATACACAGCAGGTGAATCTAATGAGGCCTGTACCCAAAATCATAAAAGAACTCAGATAAAATGTCACATCCATATTTATTTGAAATGTTAAAAACTTTCAGTCTTCTCAGGCATAATTAAAATTTGTGTTCTGTATATGCTTTTCCCCTCTGGAAAAATAATGATCTATCATTTTAAAGGCATCAAAGCATGTTTATATGATATTCATCTGACAGATTTCATTAAAGTTGTGTTTCTTTGAAAAGTGAGATCTGTAATTCTGTTTAATGTAGGACTCCCTCTGTGCATTTTATATGTGTACATAGTGAGCATGTCTATATTTTCACTCTTTTCTGACAGTAAATCTGTTTCTGCTATTAAAGAGCAATACATTGAAGCAAGTAGAAATTACACTAATTTTGTATGTAAATTTAACGTATGCAATACATATTATACAATATGTGTGTGAATTATATGGGGTTTGTATTTAATGGTGTTAATTAGTGTCTACCTTACTGCTGGTTTCACAGAGTTGGCTTAATACCTGAAAGGGTGCTTTGCTGTTCAGAACTGCCTCCCCCCGCCCGCCGACCTATACCTTCAAGCCTCTTCCTTCAACTTTCCGCCCTAAAGGGCAACCACAGCAGCCTGCTCCCACACACCGCTGGACCAGAACACCAGCCTACCTACCGATGGCCTGGATTTCTGTGCATACTCATCAGCAGGCTGAATACCAAAGTAAGAATGACAAATTGAGGTTTTTACCCGCTACTACGGGAGATTCAAGATGTTGCCCCGTTCAAATTTGCATGTCTTGCTTACCAAGTGTATTGCAGTCATTAGCTAACCACCGTTCTACTAATTCCCATATTTGAATGGTCTTTCATTTAGTACTTCCTGTGGTGACTGTAACTACATTTCAGGGCGCATCGGCTGGTAAAGTCAAATGACATTATAGGAGAAGAATAAGATTAAAGCAAGTGAAGTGTTCAACTTTAAATGTCAAATATACAAGAATGTACTGTGAATTTGCACCAAAGGAGACTGTCGTTCTTTATCCTATAGTTAGCTACATATGGAAATTGTCCTTTCTACTCTTTTCCTTATAGCTATTGGTTAAATTATTATGCTCTGGTCACTTACTGTACTGAACAGTAGGAAAAGGGCATATCGAGATAAAGCATGCCAGAACCTTAAGTAACTTTTACAGACATAAACCCGGAGTTTCAAAAGAGCTTTCTTCCAATGGCCCTGAGTCAAACCTTGCTCAAAATCTGGAATCTTTTATTTGTATTTCATTAGTATTATTCAGAACTATTACTAGCCACAATATCTAGTAGTAATTATTAATAATCACCATTATTATTTTGATCTCAGGAAGTATAGCTATCTACACGGGATCAAAACCACACTTGCATCCTTCAGAGGGTTTTCAAGGTTTTGCATGCGGATGACACTACTTTAATCACAGGATAGCCACATAAATAAATAGAAATGGATATAGAAAATAATTATATTTATATCTTACATAAATATAATGTGATATGGAAACTAATGGTTTTTCCTGGCAGTAGCTGGTTCTGTTTTTCCCTACCAAGGGAGGAGGTAGAGTTAAGGTTTAGTCCATACAGGCTTGAGAGAGAAGAATTTGTTTTGTATCAGGGGAAATAAATGATGAAGGAATTTAGAAGTGTCATTATATTAATACACGACTTTGAATACTACAGGGAAGGCACAGGCAGCAGCTGCGCTCAGTGTCCCCCCTTCTCCCAGTGCTGAGTGTAATTATAGACAGCAGCAACAGATGTTGCCAGCAAGCTTAAAAGGAGGAAGGGAAGTGGTGGGAATAGAAATGCAGTGTCATGTAGAAAAAAACAACAGGAGGAACACCTAAAAACGCAGTGGCTTTCTCTCCCCCAAAGACAGACGCGTGGCAGCAGTGCATATCTCCCACTGCAGTTAAAGAGATGGTTGCAAAAGCTGTAACGGTACAAAGATCACAAAATATCCCGCAAAGCCATAGAAGGAAGGAAACCAGTAGCGTTGCTTAATAGTCTGCTTATTTTACAGTCAAGTGGATTGCCAAGCAACTAAGCTGTAACAAGTCCCATATTTAGGGGAAGAAATGTTTGTCTTCTGTCTGTCCCTGCTTGCAAATGGCAAGTGGAGGGCATTTCTAAGCCAGATAATTCAAGTACAGCATGTTCCCCGAGCCCTGAGCCCGTGCTGCTGAGCAGCCAGTGTTAATCATGGCAACAGTTGACACGTGTGCCTTGCCAGAGTCCAAATTTATCATGATCATTGTGACTTTTACTCTGCTGCTCAAAACAAAACAAAAAGCCCCCCCAAAAAACCCTGCAGTTAGTTAGGAATCTGAGATTTCCACATTACTTAACATGACCAGATCAATTTAGGATTACATAAATGACAACCCCTGATGACAAAAAGAGCTTGATTTGGTTGTCTAAGCATGTGCATACAAAGCTGTTTGAGATGCATACAGTAGCTGATACGCTGACACAAGGCACATGCAGCATATCCCCAGGGACCAACAGCTGGAGGCCAGGTGAAATACCTCCTAGGGCACCTAAAATGGCTCTAGATGCCTCTTTTAGGCAACTAATCTGAGCCCCAAATGACCCCTTCATGTCTTGCATTCTTCAGCTCCATCACCCACCAATAAAAATGGGTTAGTATTGCTATTAAAAAGCACCTTTAGAAAAGTGCAAATACATACAGTGTGTACATTTGGGAGCACATCATAGATCACTCACAAAGACTAAAAATGTAGTACTCCTTCTAAATACAAGCAGCTATTGAAGACCCTCACCCAAGAGAATCATCTTGTAAACACAATGCTCAAGCCTGAAGAAAGATGTGGTTAGGGCAAATGACAGAAGATGCTAAAGGATTACACTTCAAGACTCCATGTAGTCGGGTCCCTACCCCAGGAGATCCTGCTGCTGGAGAAAAACAATGCAGCAACAAAACAAGCCTATAGGTCATATAGGTAAGCGGGGCAAAACAACCCCAGCCTGGGCCATCAACACCCGCAACATTATTTCAAGGATAAATCTCATTGGTCAACCTCAGCACTACTAGCCCACAGGAGAAGATGTAATTATCTGAATGCTTTGACAGACATTTGTTATCTCATTAGTTGCTTTTCAGAAAGCACCTAACTACCTTTATTCAGGAGATAAGTCTTTTTCCCTGGCTCAGCTCTCTGACAGGATTCTGCCTAATGGTAATAGAATAAAACTTAAGGTGTGATGAAAAACTGTAATCTAAGCGTACAAGTAGTAGCTCAACCTAGACTGATATCACATTAATGCCCAGCTGAAATATTAAGGAATGAAAAAGCATTGTTAAAAAGTAATGATTTAAAACAATCAGCCAATTTTGAAACAGATCCTTTTTGTAATTTGTTGTTTTACTTCAAATACTAAGATCAAATCTATGACAAAACCACTGTTTTCCTTCAATCTGAAATGATACCAAGAACCAAAGTAGAATTCAGCAATGGAAACATCCACTGGCTGATCAGTGCTAAAATTTGATTGGAATATGACTAAAATGTCTTTGCTTGGGAAACGACTGCATTTGAAGTCGCTGTTTTCAGTTCTAAATTTACTACATTTCATAGCCTTGACTCAGTTCCTCTCTTTATATCCCAACACTAGAGTCGACAACAGAAACCCCCAAACCCACAACTGGCAGCTAGCCTTCTCCCTGAAGGAGGATGTAACGTAAAAAGGTAACATACAGCTTCTTTCTTACATACAAGCTGTATGTAATAATATTATATGCATATGTAAAATGTTTATTACATACAGTAAGAGCACATACATTATTCTTTTACCCAGTAACTGCCACAAACACAACTAGAGAACACAAAAATAGGGGTATAAATAAACCCAACATAAAATTCTGCCATTGCTTTAAGCAAGCACTGTTCTGCAAGCATGGCAGCTGCCTTCCACTCGCCACAGGCACTTTCTGCTAAACAACTCTTAAATCTTGCCCAAAGCGGATGGAATTAGTGACTGGAATTGGAAGCAGCACTGTGTTTTGCAGAGATGTATTGGGGTGAAAGTGCTTCAGCTGTGAAGCCATAGCTGAAGAGCCAAATTCTCTTCCTTACCTGTTAAAGACAACCCTTATCAGTCCACTTGGGAGACCAGAAAGTCCCACTGCGCAGAAAACCTACCTACCTACCTAACAGGACTTGATGAAAAGTCTCCTCTCAAAATTAGGTGCTTAACAAAATAATCCACCAAACAATTTCTGAGAAAATGTCATGGACTATATATAACTACACAAACCAGAGTGGCCACAGCAAGGGCTGGAGCCTGAAGACCAGCCAGCTGTGCTTGCAGTGAACAAAATGACCAAGTCTGGTGTCTGAGATGCACTGTGCATCTCATTGAGCCCGACCAGCTAAACCACATGCAGTACTGGGAGTCAGTCACTAGCAACAAATAAAGAAGCGATAGGTTCAAGATAAATATATGATAGACTGTTCCAAGCCAAACAGCTGAAGGCCATGTGATAGATAACAATAACTATTTTCTCCAGATGTCTGTTTGCTTCCCTTCTCCAGAAGGACAAGCTTGTTTTCGTCTTACTTATCTTTCTTACCATTTCAGGGATTCTATCAAAAAAGACTAAGTCTTTTAGCTTTAGAACAGATTTACATCCACTTTCAAAATACTCAATGCCTATACGTAAATTGAAAATACATACATATCATTTGGCTACCTATACTTTGGACACTTTGACTTGTTCATGCCAGAGACCTAGCTAAGCCCTCTCTGTAGCACACCAAGCTCTCTAAACCTGGTCTGCTCACCACAGACTGAGAAACGGCCTTTTTTAGATTTACTGAATTAATTCAGTGCACCTTTTTATGCTCAGGCAACCTATCCAGCATGCCGTACAGGTTGTAACAGAAAGGAGAGCATCGTGCTTTTTACAGCTGAGGACTGTAAAGACTAAGCTTCTAGGGAGAACCTGAAACACTGACTGTTGGACGTGATCATACAGCACATGAAACAGTGGCGTGTTCAGTGATTTTCTCCACTGTCATCTTTAGAGTTCTGAAAAATAGGGAGGAAAGCTGAGGTAGCTCTTCCAGTAAGTTCCCAATACACATTCTGAAAACAGATTTTTCAGAGTAAAGGGAAAACTATCCAGCAGGAAAATCTCTGCAGGGTCATACTGGTGATGCTGAATGGGTGAATAGGCCTACGCTCAGAAATCCAAGTTCTGAACAAAAATGCCTGCAGAGCAGCTGGAAGCTGCAGGAGATCTCATCAATAAGCAGAGACTTTCAGTTATTTTCTCTGAACTACAAGATGCTAGATCTAAAGCAAGCAATGGATTGAAAGGGATCTTACAGTAGATGCAGCTGAAAGGAGGGGAGGCATCACTAAGGAGGGCATAAATGCACGTGCTGTACTCACTTGTTCATTAGAGAAAGAGAAGGGGAAAAAAGATGCAAATTAAATGGAAATGCCTCATTTTCACAGGAGCTGAAAATAACACGGCAGCCCATGGGAAGGCACAGCTGGTACTCAGGCTTATTGCTACCATCAAGGCTGAATGGCTAGCAGGATTAGGAGCAAGCCAGGCCTGAACAAAACAGCATCAGGCAGTTTCTCCTCTCCCCCACTCCCACCCCACCCCGGTTCTGCTCTTTCCTGCGAACTACACCGTTAACTCACATCCCACTATTAATTGAGCTTCAAATGGCAGGCTGCACTGACCTGTGTGCAAGATTACAGCTTGGGCTCCTGCCCGTTTTGTTAGAGCACAGATTGCTTCCCATATTGAAGAGGGAACCATCTGGGAGGAAGAGCAAATGCTTGGCTACTTAATTGGTGCTTTCAGTAAAACAGACTACAGTCAGGATTGACAGACCCACAGAAAAATCACAAAAGCAGCCATCGGAAAGCGAGGGAAGGAAAAAGGAGCCTGCCTCCACTCCAAACTCTGAAAAAAACTGGAAATAAAGTAGGATTTGTGTCAACCCCCTCAACCCCCAGGATCACCTTGGTCGTCGCAGCTTAGCAACCCCAATCCTAGAGACACTGCCCTATTTTCCCAGCCCAAGCAGGAGCAGGGGGGCTGGCTCCATGGACATGATGAACTCTTGTTCACACAGCAGTCAAAGACTGCGTGGTAACATTTAGCATGGCAAATTATCTAACATCCACCTTCTCATCTAGAATCACTTCAATAGCATTTCCAGCATTTTCCACCATTTCTATTTTACATCTTAAGGATGTCTCTTGATTTCTTCATGGGAATGGCAGCAGGTCTTCTTTAAAGAAGAAGGGTGGGCGGGATTAAGCATTCCACCATCAAACCTGTTCACATCTGCCCCTCCTACCGCTTCTCTCACCCTCCCCACTCTCTTACACGTATATACTCTGGGTGCCTATTCGGCAGAAGAGATTTTAGCTCTCATACTTTCTAAATCCCCCACAATTCGAGAATTTACTATTCCAGGATCTTCCATGTCTGCAGACTTCCTTCTCTCTTCTAACTCATCACACCTCCTCAATTTTCTTGTTGCTCAAAAATGAAGATGATCTGACCTTCTCCTTCTGGTTTCCAACTGTTCTTCTTCTTGAGTTTATTTCAGTCTCCACAGATCAGCCATCTAGCTCATACTTGATTTTGCAACAGCTTGCAAAATATATTTTGTGCTCCACACCTGTTTTTGTCAGAATCTTGAAAGTTTTAAAACCAGCTCAAGTTTAGTATTTAGATCCAGAACAGAACATAAACAGTAGGCTGTTTGGTGTAAAGACTAACTTTTATACCACCTTGGACAATGGCTTAAGTGCTGAACTATTACAGATAACATCCTCATAAATTTAAGGTGGCCCTTCTCTCCTCGTGCTGCCAGAGCTGTTCATGCTCTGCTACTATGGATCAATAGACATGTCTCTAGGCCCTCCCACAAGCAAGCATCTCAGGGAAGCATGGCCATATCTATGGGTCAGGCAATTAACACTACCTAGTATCCATTTTCTTGGCATCCTCCAAATATTTATCATTAGCTTTGCAGAAACACCACCAAAGGCCTGACTGCACAGCAGCAAGATCAAAGAAAACTAAGTTATTCATTTGTTATGCTTAGAAACTGTAGTTCATCTTTGGCAGATGTGAACTTCAAACCCTTCATCAAAGGTCATTCATGCTTGTTAAGAAACCTGAGAGCACAGCAAACAAGGTGATATTTCATTTTGAGTTTCTGAAAACTGCAAGAAGTGTTATGAACGACATTAAAACCAAAAACAATAAACCATGTTGACATTTTTACATGAGTATTACTTTAAAGTACTTTGACCTGCCTGCACCCACATTTTGACGAAGTCATTTTTTTGTTCATGGACATTCTTATTTCAGCTAAGAAAGTTTATTTCAGTTAACCTTAAACCTGAACCTTGTTAACTCAATCCAGTCCTAATTGAGAAATCTCTGTAGGGTTTTTCTGTACCATCTTAATTAACCTTGTTTAAAAAAAAATCACATTTTTATTTAAACCTAAGTAAGGACACATACAGACAAACCTTGTAAGAGATCATGAACTATTTCTGAGAAGAGTAATCACAGAAAAGACTGATCTCATCAATCAGCCTAAGCTCTTAAGAACACAGAACAAGGGTTTTCAACACCTATTTAGGACAAGTCTCTCATTGCTCAAAACCACCTCGACATGCTGTTCCCGAAGAAAAGGTGACCAGCTGCAAATGGCCAATACACAAACTCAATTGCAGTGACTTGTACCATAACACAACAGCTGTTGTTGACTTATTTTTTGACATTAGCATCCTACTGTAGCTGGTGTGAAATCACTTGCACAGAAACAATCAGATAAAACTTGAGTCCACGAAGGCCGTGTTTTGCCTTGGGCTCACGTACAAGGCCCTGGAAAAAGCAATTTTATAAAGAAAAAAGGAAGTTACCTCTACTTTTGCTCATAGCTAGTGCTCCACTCTTCTTGTAAAGAATGAAAGCAAATGAAATGTTGGAAAACAAGGTGATTTTTTTAAAATGTTCTAAAATATTTTTTGTCCTATCATGATTAACTCATTCACCCATTATTTTATAGTTTAATGTCTCAGATTGCTCTTCACAACTTGATTTTGCTTAAATTTCATTCTGATTATATCCACTGATAACTTTTGCTATTATTTGACTGGCTGTCCTCATTTTCTTCTTCAAAATTATTTAATCAGACCAGTTCCGTGAGTTTGGATGCTGGAAAGCAGAAGCACAGCCCAACAACTATGATTAGTTTAGGATTTAATAGATGTGCATCCTTCCCTTTGAAAGGTAGTTCTAGACTGAGCTTCTGAAGTAAAGACAGGACTAACAGCCAGATTTTAGCCAATTAAAAAAAGGCAACAACAAAACAATCAGTAACCTCCAGCAGCTGATTTTCAGAGATGAAATTCCAGTTTCTGAAAGCCAACTTGGCAGCCTAATCCTCCCTTACCTGTACATAAGGCAGCACATGAGTCAGCTGCAATGCAGGCTTGCCCATGCTGTCCACGATATACCTCCATCCTCTTCTGTCAGTATGTCTGCAATGCTTCTGGAGACGAGAGGGTAGTCCGATCTCCAGATATATGTAAACTTTTGGGCTCTCCACACACAGGAACAAGAGTTACTACCTGCCATAGTACTGAACTCCCTGGAGAGAAGCAGTAAGACCACAGCTTCACATCAGCAGTGATACGTTATACAGGGAGACAGCTTCAGGCTCTTCCTTCACTAGGAGACAACTGCTTTAACTTTGGTCACCTGGTCTGTTTTACAGTTCTAGCAAAACCAAGGCAGATCTAGTTTTCACTCACAACAGCTGTCAAAGTAAAGAAAAAAAAATATTAAAAAATATATACACACATATCACATAGAGAGAGAGATAAAAACTGGGAGTTTTTTTAAACTCTTTTGTCCATAGTTAGATGGTTCAATGACAAAAAGATACCTCTTTCTTCCTAGTGTAAACCAAAACTGATTTGGAGTACACACAAATCAGCAAACTAAAGGAGAATAACTGAAAATGCAGACACCACATACTTACTGCCAGACTGCAGGCAGCAGCTGCTGCCCGCAGTGCCTCACTCTACAGTGAGGGTGGCTGCGCTGACATTCCGGATTAGAGAGTCACATCACTTTGTTCCCTCAGGGAAGCCTCTGTTTTTAAGGGGATACTCTTAAGGATGGCAAGTCCAAAGAGGAGCCTTTTCTTCTTGTCTTTTTGCATAATTCTGTTTGAGTATCTATACTTTATCTTATGGAAGAATTAATTGAATGTCACTACAGACATACAAACAAGATATAAACTAACTAAATGCCAGGCACGTAGTTCACTGAACTCCTGCAGTACAGGGCACTGGTTTTCAATCTACAGCTTCATTCCTCTCTGACACGCAGCCAAGACCTGCAGACTCCAAGCCATTAGCATGCATGCAATGCCCCAGAGCAACCAAGCTCATGTCTATCTACATCCAGACAGTCACTGCAGGCTGCGACGCACAGTGCCCACAGCAATGCCACCTGCTGTGGCATGGAGGTGTATCCTAGCATAGCGAGAACCCCAGTCATGACAGTATTTATCCCTATGAAGATAACTCTAGAAAAGGTCCCATGTAAAGGCCTTTGAATGCCTGTTCCTTGTGGGACCCCTCTCTGCTGTGACAGACTGCCAGCGCTTTATCCCAGGTAGGCAACTTAAATCTCTCAGTCATCGTAGCTGTTGTGTCCCTACGGGCTGGGGCAACACCCAGTAGTCCCACTATAGTGTGGCAACTGTAAATGACACTAAAGATGATGTACTATGTCTTACTTAACACACTTGAGAAATCCTTCATCCCGCTACCACCTCCTTGTGCTATCACAACCTTCCACCCGAAGCCTCAGAAAGACATCACCCACTGGTCAGCAGTCGCAGAGGAATCTGCTCCTGCTTGTACTGCCACAGAGCCGCTCTTCAGTCCTGTGACAGAGGACACCACGTCCTCCCGTTCAATGGTCACGCGCTAGGCCTCTCACACTTGGGCGGTTTCTTGGAGGAACTTCCACTCTTGAATGTGATGCTTACAGCTTAGATCTTGCTGCTTTTTATCTGGCTGCTCATTTCCACCATTCAGAGCTTTTCTCCATCCATTTGCACAGGCAGCCTGATTATCACCCTCTTCGCTCTGTACGTAATAACATCAGCTTATCTGGAGTTATCACCACGGACTGTGCAAGCAGCAGAGGACACAGAGAACAGCCAGGCTGATATATGTTGCTGAGTTACAGAACACTTTCCCTGGCTTACTTAACCCTCTAGCAGACCTTTGCCTCCCTTCACTGGCTATAAAATTTCCAGGACATTTTAGTTGCGACTCTCTGGTCTCATGTCCTTGTGGATGACAAAGCACAGCACAGGATCTTCACACACAACTTGACATGTTTCTTTACCAGCTAATTCAACATTTCTGTTCTACTGTATTCTCTTTGATAACCTAAACCAAAGCTTGAGAGTGTTTATCAGCAGATGGATGGTTTGAGTGACTGGTTATCACCTCTGTGCAAATACGTGACACAATTTACTGCCACTGTGACAGTCCTCGATACCTTACTAATGCCAGTAATGAATGCAGCTGAGAGGAAAAAAGGTTAGTGGTGCTAATATTTTCCACATTCAGCTTTTTTCCTGAATGTTAAATACACATTTTTAGCATCTTTCAGTATTGCCAATTACGANTTTTTTTTTTTTTTTTTTTTTTTTTTTATATGTGACCAGCAGTATTTTCCTTGTGCTGAGAGTCAGTGTGATTCACGTTAAGTATCAGTAAGCCAGCGATTTATGCAGTTCAGGTTCTGCTTGAGATGCTATCTTTTTACAGCAGTTTCTCCTTTTCTTGTAGCAGAGATCTTACAAGTGGAGTCAGCTGCCATTTTCCAGGCTCCATGGAGCTGTAATATATGTCCTTCAGTGGTGTCCTCATCATATGATCCCTTACTACTTTTAAAAAATGCAGCAAACACATGAAGTGAAAAATATCTGATCTCCTTTTTCTACTCCCATCCAAGAACTTTTAAAATATGTAACTGAGTACATTTTCCTTTTGCTGCACTTGCACAATCATAACTCACCAACATCAAGATCATATCCTCTTAAAACTCCTTGCTGCACCGTAAGACCGGTACTTCCACACTCAGGCAAGTACAGCAGGAAATCCAAATACACAACAGCTTTCCAAGACTCATTCCTAGCGGTAAAATTAAGTTGGCATTTGCTGAAGTGATGACATACATGAAATCATATCATCACTGTAGACTGCAAAATCACTGGGCTAATGAGTGTCATGTTAAACATGAGAGGCCAAGGGAGATGGCTAATCTTTCCACTGGCATCTTCAAAATCTCCTCATGGCTTCTTAGGCTACAGACCTTTTGAGCACAAGGCATGTTCTCCCAGAGCTCATTCCCACCAATCTCATCCTTCTTCCCTGTTCAGTCAAACATTTACAATAGCTATGCAAGGCCTACACAAACGTGGAAAGTCACCATCAGAGCTATATATTTTCTCTGAAAAGCTCACCAACTTTGTACTGGTTTCACCTTAGGCTCCTGCTTTAGGCTGAAACACTATCTAGCATGCTTTGAGGGTCACCTCAGCATCCTTTGTTTCACTGCACCGAGGAAATATCTTCCCAACCACTGGATTTCTCAAAAGAGGTCAAACATATCAGACTTCAATTTCATATAGCTGCCTTGTAGTTTCACAAGAATCCCTCTCCTACTTCCCATGCACTGATCAAAACACTTGATAAACCTCAAGATGCCATTTCCAAATGAATTCCATAGAGAGCCCTAGGAACTCCCAAAATATTTTCCGTCTAATGCTGGGAAGCAATGGCACAATGCTTGGTCTACGTAGAATATGGGTTCACTTGCACTCCCAGTTTCTGAGCATCTGAAGTTGATCTCTCAGCATAAGCTTCACCTTGATCAAACGCAGCAAAGCCAGACGATTTTCCACAGAGCTACACTGGACTCTGAGTAGCAAGGGTTTTTCTCTGCAGTTTTACAGCTTATTTCCCTAATATAGAGCCTCAGCATCCTATCCTTTACAATAGGGAACAAAATGGCATTTCTAAGATTCTGTAATCTCTCATTATAGATAGTGACCTTCACACGAAAGGGTCTAAACAGTGATGTTACACCACTATTTTCACCAAACAGGAAAGATACCCATTAATCTTGAAACCTGGAATACTCTGCCTCCCTGAATCCTACATGCTCTTTTTGTAGCGCTTTACAGACCTTTTTCTGGTGCTTCAGGGATCAAGCAGGGTATTCCAGCCAAGATGAAAAGAGATGACTTGGATTGTTCTGCGAATAATTTTTTTTGCTGGGCATACCCATTAATTACCCCCAAATTACATGAAACTCTACTGCTTCTACCCCAGTTCAAATAATAGGACACAGTCCTCACTGCATGTACTGCACTTCCTATCTGGGTCACACAGCCCAAAAGGACTCTAATAATCTTTCAGTTGTCCTTGGCCATAAAAATTTATCCCTATTTCTGGTCCTGCAAATTAAACTGGTCAAAGTTGAAGCTTGTTCTGATCTCATACCATTTTGCAAACATGCAGATGGATTGAGATGGTATCTGTCACTGGCTCTAACTTGGAGATTGGTCCTGCTTTGAGGGAGGGGCTGGTCCCTTCAACCTAAATTATTCTATGATTTTTGTCTTAAATCTGAAAGATCTTCTGTCACCTTTGACCACCCACAGACCCCTCCACTAGTTGTAACTTATGCTTGTAGCTATGGCAAGGACCAACCAATTCAATGATCTGAAAAAAAAGGTTCCCTGTTCACTGCACACACCTTGAGATTTCTCCCCCATTCCAGAAGCTCCTGTATGGACACAGCTACAGTGGAGACTAGCACTGTATCCAGTAACTTTACATCAGATCCTTGCAAAAACAAAACCAATGAGATAGGAAAGGTGATCCAGGGCTGCAAGAGCCAGATCAGCTAAGACTGTCAAATGCTTGAGTCAAATCCAGCCTGTGAGATGTCTCCATTCACTTTTTCCTTGTGGAGGAAGGAAGGGCAAGGTGCACTTAAACTTTCCCAATGGCTGCCTGCTTGTGAACAGCTCAACACAGCAAATTTAAGCTGCCATTGGTGCTGTCTGAGAAGGACGGCTGAGCTTCAAGCCCCTGTCCTCCTGAGCACACATACAGTCAAGCCCTTGGAGACAGCACCTCAGGCATCTAACAAAGTAATACAGCCAAAGGAGTTTACAGAACCTGCAGAACCCTCTCTTATCTCATGTTTGTATTTTTAAAAAATGCATTTATTTAAAAAATAACAATAATAGCACTCAGTAAATCCTCAAAATCTACTGCAAAGTAAGAGGCGAGACCACATTTTCTGTCCAAGTATCTTGGAAGTTTTGCTGCTGAGTTTGTTAAGGTTGTTACAGCTTCTGCAACCTCAATCCCGTTCAGAATCCAAGTTTACTCTGGCAATTGACGCTGGCATAGCCAAGCCTCTCTTTGACCCGGTTCTGCAATCTGTTCAACAATCCTGACTATGGGGAACAGTGGGAACCTCAGCAGCCAGATATATTGGTTTAAAGTTACAGCTTCTGGTACGTTCCCGTAACCTCTCTTTGATGCACAGCTGCCTGAGAAACCTGCATAATGTCACTGTAAAATTGTGGCTGTCATCTCATGCCCGGTACCTGGACTTACTGTTATTACTGGTCTTGGCAATTCAGGATGGCGGTGGGCTATTTATGCTCACAAAAGGAGCAGTTTCGTCATCTGCTCGTTCAGTGGAGCCCACTCTTACCAAGGCTGCCATCCCACCAGAGTTTCAACAGCAGTGTCCCACCCTCCCTTGTGCCTCTGCTCATTTAATCACCCCATGAACCAGCCTGGGGAGCCAACATGCTCAACACTGACTACCTGCAGACGTGGTCAGGTTTTGGCTGGCTCTCCCACAGGTGGGGGTGAGTACGGGTGCTGGGGAAAGGAGGAGGCAGGCACACTGGCCCAGGACAGCAGCACCCATGCTAATTGGATTGACCTTGCTCTTAATATCTGATGCTAAGATCTCTCATTTCTCCACTGCTGGCTGCTGCTGTTTTGCAGGGCTTTATGAGACTACTTTTCTGATGCCATAAAATCAATTATCTTGGTGCAACCTTTCCCATTTATCGCGTTCTGGCTGGAAGAGAGTTTGAAAAAAAAAATGCCAAGGAACAAAACCACTTTCTGAACAGACAGAGCAGAAGACAGTACAGCGAGCCTGGGACAAGCTCTCCCCTACTCCACAGCACTCTCCATCCTCCCCACAGAGAGCAGCCTTCCAGCATTAGCCTCGTATTGGAGGAAAGCTCCACTTGCCCTTTGGTTTTGCATTTCTCCCACCCTTTGGTCAGCTCTCCTTTGGTCCAGAGTCTCTCCGCTTTCCAGAGTGCAGCTGCTGATCTACCAGACAGGGACCACCAGGAGCATCTCCCTGAACAGCCCAGGCTGGAAGAGCACCTCCCAGACAACCTCCCATATAACCCTCACAGTTTAGCATTGCTGCTAGGTTAAAATACCCTGGCATGAACAAATGCAGCAGTACTGAGAACATCACCTCAGACTTTCACAGCACGCATCTAGGTTCTTTCAACAGCATTGGGGCGAGCGGTGTACACGTGTGTTTGCGATTCCTTCCTCGCAGCTTGCTACTGAGTTACTCTGTCTGGGGTATCTGGAGCACACATGGTGCACATTCTCAAACACACATGAAACGGCTCTCCAAGCTCCACTTTGCTCATTTTACAGGCTCTGAATCGCACCCTGCCCCATTTCTTTCCATTACACAGACAGATTTGGTGGAGCCGCGTCACCCTGACCTCCCCCAATGCTTTATCGAACCAAGTTTTATTTACCCCCTACAGAATGTGAAACAATTACAGTGAGCAGATAAATCTGTCAGGTCAGCCAGAGAGTTGGTGTGGGACGGAGAGCTGCCCCCCCACACGCATGCAGCCCCCCGACAGCACCCCAGCGGCAGGGCTGCAAGTGGATCAGCACAAAGGCACCGACGATGAAGGGTCTCTGGCACAGGCGTTTCCCATGGGGATTTTGAAGAGGACACGTGACCGATGGAAAATACCGAGCATGACCGTACGGCAACTACCCTGCCACAGCGCAAGCCTTCCCACGGACACTTCACGGGGGTTTTTGCTTTGCATACTCTTTCCTCGCTGATCGTGCACAGGAGCATTAGCAGCTGTTTGTGCATTGCCTGCTGCCTTATCCCCCTTCACAGGCCGGTGTCGCCTGCTGTTTGTCTTTCCCTGCATCCAGGAGGTGATAAGCAGATGCCTGTGTTTCTACAATGGCCCTCGGACTATCTTTTATTGCCCTTCTGACTGCTCTTAAAAGCAAAACCAAAAACCAGGATTGCTGACTGAGAGTTGATTTGACATTTAAAATATTTTGATACTAAGTGACAGAATAAAGGTTCTAAACCAGGATTTGCTTCTGACCATTTTTCTTGGGGTTTTAATCAGAGAGAAGTTAAATACAAGCCTAAATACTAAGTGTAAACCGCAGGATTAAAAAAGATGTAATCTGCTCCTTTCATGCTTTTTGGACAGCAGCAGAAATGGCTCCTGTCATGTTTTCAAGGACCAGATGATGCTAAATCTTATCAATTTATTTTATTTATGTTATGTTTTAGCCAGACAGAAATACTAACAATTAGTCACACTGTTGACTTTTGACAGCTTGGAAGTAGGAAGAAGACAGGATGAGAGGAAAGACCAAAAACCCCTAGCTGTGACTGCGTTTTGATTAAATTAATTTCGCTACAATTTTCTTTCTTTGAAAGCAAACCTGCCATTCCTCCAGCAGCGGTGCGGGCAGGGCTGGTTATGCAAGGGCTGCCCTGCGCAGGCAGGCGTGCAGGGGGCATCACCAGTAACCTCGCTCTCCTCCCATGTGCCAGTCCAACCTGGAGAGGAACTCCAATGGCCCAAGCGGTCCCTTGGGTACAGGGTCCAGGCCTGAGCAGAGGCTCAGGGAAGGGAATCTGAACAAAGGCGAGGCCATCACGCTGCCTTCATCTTCATCTGGCCGGGGAATGCAGGCAGGGACCGGCCACAGTCTCTGCTTGGATGGATGGCAACTAGCCATGTTGCGTTTAACTCCATTTTTAAAGGCAAATAATGCCACTAGACCCTGCTGGGAAACAGGCAGTGGATGTCAGGGAAGCTCCCGTCGCCCTTTTCTAAATTCTGGGGACCACAGAAACAAAAAGCAGTGACAACCCAGTGACTTTAGCCAAAAGCCCCATGTGACAAGCAAGCCATTTATTAATGCACCTCATAAAACAAGAGAGGACCACAAAAATTAACAAGGCTGAATAATTTGACTTCCCGTGTATGCAGTACGCACTTTCCGCAAGAGGGCAGGTACGCCACTGATTTTTATCTCAAAGCGCGTTAATGTGCATTTTGCAGAGGCAGACCCCACAGACACACGGGCTGGGGCTGACAGAGCTGGCAGGGTATAAACAGATGCAGCTACAACGTTTGGCATCTCTGCTCACGCTCCACTGACCCAGAGCTGCAAACGTGTTTACAACCGTGCATGAAAAATGGGTCCCCAAACAAAAGAAATCTGAAGGCAAATGTTTTTATGCTGCCTGACCTTGACCAGGTGTTGTGGCAGAGGAGGGGGGGAGCTGCCAGAGACAGGCAACAGGACCCATTAACCCTTTGGGAGCATGAGGGTTTGACAGCCAGGAGGACGTGATTATGAGGTATCCCGATGCTCTTACCACTTCTCAGTAAGAGCTGAGCCGCAGAACGGGTCCCAGCCTGACAGCACAGAGACATTACACCATGCTGCACATTATAACGCTTGAAAAAAGCCACCACTTCATATTCAAATGAGACGCATTTTCAACATGCAGCACTATTTGTGCACAAAATACAGTGTAAACCGACCGTTTTCTATTTTTCAGTCACCTGATAATCACTGGATCAGACTGGTCTCCACAGAGCCACACTGCCACCAGCAACATTATGTATACATAAAGCCCCAGCCTTCCCCTGTGGCCAGATTTGCCAGGTAGGTAATTGTTGTTCCCGCTGAAGCAAAACTGGCTTGCTTTCAATGACATGCATCTGCACCGCTATTATACAAGAGACTGCCGCCGTTAAGATTTTCCAGCACAAAGATTAGGAAGAAACAAATAAATGATCCTATTATTTTGCATTTTTCACCCCATATTTAGAATTCCACCTAATTTAATTTTGGATTCTCCAGTTACAGGAGGGATCCCACGCAAGCCTCCTTTTTCCCAGGAACAAAAATGAAGCAAATGAGATAGACAGTCTTTTCCTGCTGATTAAATCACTCTCCCCCAGCTCTCGCCCCTCTAATGCTGCAGCATTCCCAGTCCCCAAACATATCATCCCAGTAGCCCATTCATTAGAGCATTTACAACTCCCGATCATTGACAGATGCGATCTTATCAATTAACACGTTCAAGCAAAACTGCCTTTTTCTCCCCATCTTTCAGTGGCCCGAATTCAGCGGCGCTGACAGCCCTACACTGCCTTGCTGCCGGCATCGAGGATGCACCCACGATTAGGAGGTAGATGCTTCCCCTCCGGCATCTTTCATCCCTTCGTAAACAGGCAAGAACCGCAGCTTTTAGCCAATGACCTACAGCAAAGGGAATGCAAGTGCAGTGGGTACAGCAAGGCCAAAACAAGCCCTGTTCTCAACAGAAAAAGGGTGGAAGTGGGATGCGTTTACTTACATGAAGATTCAGTGCCAAACATGGCTGGCCCCAGATGCTGCTATTTTAAAAAGGAAAGAAGAAAAAAGAGTGGAAGACAGAGGGAGTGTATGAGAGTAGGGATGAGACTGCTACACAGCAGGGGTCATGAAGCCAGACAATGCAGTCCAGGCTATCCAAGCGGCCAGATTCTCCTCTCTCCTCCTCTCCCCTCCTTTGCTCCACACCGCAGACAGCTTTTCCTTCCAACCGCAGCAAAGGTCCTTCTTCAGGAAGCCAAAAGCAGGAGCGTCTGTTTTAAATCCAAGAGATAAGGGCCAGCCAGCGTCCTTTCCGTGATACCGGCAGGCATAAATAGGTAGCAGCCACCAGATACTGCAATCCCCAGCCCCTGCTCTCCGTAAGACAATAGCAGAGCTTATGCATACACTGGATGACGTCAGGACACTGCAAAGACTGACTGCTGCTAACCCAGAGGCTCGGAGGGGGCTTGAACGGAGCAGAGCAATTCAAATGGGAATTCCTTTGTCACAAAAAGCAGAAGACAAAGAACCCGACATATATTTCCCTCCGTGATGCTAAAGCCCCCACCCAGGGCTGTAACGCTAGCAGGAAAATATCTGCTTTGAATTCACACTCCTTTTCTCAGCTGCACGAGATGCAAAGTATTTCTGTGCAAACAGAATAAATTCTGAGGACAAATGTCCTAGTAAATGCCACCGAGGGCTTTTTCAATAAAGAATAACCATGAATTTCTATCACTCTCTTCGTTATTTTTCCTTGGAAGAAAAATTAAAATCCTGGGCCAATCTACACTTCAGACCTAATTTTCACATCAAAGTGCTCGTCAACTGTCTCATTTACTTAAGTCTATTGTCAGAATACACTGTAACAATGTTCCAACCATAATAAATAAGTCGCACATCTAAATAAAAAGAAAAACCCCAAACCACACTGATCTCAGTGATAAAAAGGCATCCTAGCAACCAAGGACATATTTTCCTTATTTCTTCTTTATTCTTCTAAACCATCTAGATCTAGTGTTTCTTAGCCTCTGCAAGTGCCTTTTTGAGTGCTTTGAGCTTATTTTTTTCTGGTGCTGAGTAATTTAAAAATGTTCAAACATAGAAACAAAGCCCTAAGCTGGCTCCTTCTGACCCTCCCGCAGACAAAAGGAATTTGCCTGTCTTGTGCTGCGGTAAGAGCAGCCAAGCAGTAAGGCGATGGTCAGAAGCTACCAGACGCTGGGGGCCATCCATAGGAATGGCTGTCCAGAGGGGGCAAAACCGAGAACATTTTTGACAAGTCTCACTGAACAAGTATAGGCAGTTCCCAAGATGGCAAAGACTGAAAAGCACTGCTGGTGGATGAGGAGAAAGGAGACAGATGCAAGTCCATTAAGTGAAGCACTTAAAGAACAACACACCCCCACACCCCCATTTCTGTGCTTTTGTGGGTTAACCGTTCCCAAACACTTCTGCTGCTCTGCATGCTAAGGAGGTTTGTGCCGTTTGCAGAATATGCAGTGCCACCACGAGCAGCAGGCTGGAAAAATGAGTAACGCTGGCTGGCAGGACCTGCCACCCGAGGATCAAAATGTGCTTAAATCATTAGGGAACTGAGCAGGTCTTGGCTGGGGCCACCGCTGCCCTAAGAGCAGGCTGGAAAGCAACACGTGGGTCAGAGCCACAGTGGTCCATTGCCACACCAATCCCTTTGCTCCTGGGGATAGGGAACACGGCCCCAAGCTTGCACAAAGTGCATGCCCACCAACGTCTGTGTGGACCCTCAACAACCCTGGCCCACAGGTGCCGTGAGAAAGGACAGAGATCAAGAGGCTGTATAGAGCCTGATCTCCTTGTCCTTCCCGTCCCGGCGAAGGGCACCTGCAAGGCACACCGAGCTCCTCTCCTGGTAACCTCTGCTGGAGCACAACACTCTTCAGTTGTTTCCCTGCTTTCCACCCTGCTGGTTGAACCGTTTCTTTGTGTTCTGTGCACACCATGAGAATACTTAGGACCACCAGGCTTTTGGGAGCACTTATCTGCATTTCATCTCTGGAACAAAGCCCCGAGAGAGGCCGTACCCCGGAGGGAGACATCTCGCAACACACTCTCCAACAGGCAACTTTTATTCTCTCCATCAGCAGACAGGACACTGCTGCATGGTTACTCGAATCAACCCCTAGGCAATGACTAACCAGATGGCCTCAAATCTATACTTAAGCACCTGAATTATAACCTGTTCAATTGTAATGAATATTTGCAGTGACGTGCATGGATGCTCAGCACCAGAAACACATGTCCAAATCGGTTTTGACCATAATGCTATAATGACAGTGGCACAAATCCTCTGACAAGGATCGTAGTTTTGCTGTTCCCAGAACTGAACTAGTTATTTTGACTATTTGGAGCCACTAACACCTCCTTCACTCAAAGCAGCTTGACAAGAAGCTGCAGCGCACAGAGCAAAGCAAGTATTCCGGCTTGGCTTTCCAGCAACCAAGGCAAGTTCACAAAAGAAACATGTCTATTATGTACCAGTAGGTCTCCCAGCATCTTTAAACACAAATCTCTGGAACTAAAACCCTAGTGCAATAGCTGTAGAGTAAGTTTTGCTCTGATGAGCAGATCTGAACTTCCCACAGCATTGTTTCCAAGGAAGATGCAAAACCTCAGGGCTTTCCAATGACATCCTTGAAGGTCTCGCGGAGCCCAGGCTCTCTGCCAAGTTCTCACTACACTGACGCACACAGGCAGTTGAAAAGCCTAAACAACCCATGCAGTATCTGTGGAAGGATTTCATAATCATCTATTTCGTTAGCATTAGGCTTGCCAGGTCAGTGTTTTGCCTTGTGGGGAAGGTGACTCTTGACAGGTCACTGAAAGACTTTCTCTGAAATTCTTTCAAGTCTACCTAAAACATTTTGTAAAATGACTCAGAGAAAGTGTTAAGAATCTGTTTCTGATCGACTGTACTTGTAAGACCATAACCTTTTAGTTTGCTAGCTGGCTAGCAGAATTACAGATTTCTGTTTCCTACCCTGAGTTTTACTGTTGGTTTATTCTGCAAAGAAGGGTCAACAAATTTAATATCTTCCTTCAGAAAGTTTCTCTCTCTCATAATGCAAATTAGTGTACAGAAAACATCAAATGAAATCTCCTGCAAGTGTTAGCATTGCTGTGATTTGCTTACAATGTGCACAAGATAGCGTTCAAGTGTTAGATTCATTTACAATGTAATTTCCATACCTTTCTCCACAAATCAGCATGTAATATTTAAAGCAGCAAATATATATGCTATTCAAAGCTCTCTCCTATACATTCACATTTTCCAGAGAAAGGGATGTGCTCCTCAACCGTTGCCACTCTTGGAGGAAATATTCTTTATTTCTCAGTTTATCACCGCAGAAAAAGAACATAGGTATTTTACTTTGTTTTGTAAGGACATGTGCGTCTAAACCCTAAAGCATAGTTTGAGTTTTAATAAAGAAGCTGGATAATGAAATGTTAAATTTTTATATAGATGTAAAATTCTGCTTTAGAGTAATTTCTCTCAAGCAAAACAGTGCAAGCAGGAAATTTGAGCTACCAACAGAGGTAGATTTGTATGCATGCCTTATGCTGATCCACTAAACCAGAAATCTTTATATTCTCTTATCACCAGAGAAACATTTCATTTTGAGCTTAACCTCCTTTTCCACAGAAGAAACTCTGGGAACGGGAAACAAATCCATCCCACCTGTGAGGTTCTCCCATCCTACCGCCCTG
Organism: Pandion haliaetus; assembly: GCA_013401275.1. Classification (NCBI taxonomy): domain Eukaryota; kingdom Metazoa; phylum Chordata; class Aves; order Accipitriformes; family Pandionidae; genus Pandion; species Pandion haliaetus. Next base: position 129,730 of record VYZV01034860.1, on the reverse strand, counting down.
CGCAGCTCACCTCAACAGGGGAGGTCTCACGTGCCTTCCCCCGAGGCAAGGGAACGGATCCCACACTTTTAATTGCTAGAGAGAAAGTAGAGGAAAATCTCAATCATCCTCAAAGATGGGTAAGGATTTTTATTACATTAGTTAAACTTTACTTTTCAAGTTCCCTGTTGTATAAGTTTTTTAATGTCTGAAAGTTTTTTAAAACATTAAAAAATTTAATGTATTTGAGGTGCTATTGGAAATCTCTGAGCAACTGTGCAGTTAGTCCACACCATTCAGTGACCCCCAAAAGGAATTTATTCTGCCTCTAGGAACATTAGTTAGCTCTCTCCTAAAATCCCAGCGAGACTCCCAGTCACCCACACCGTGATGATCTCCAGCTTCTGTAGGTTTTGACAGCTCTGGTAACACCTGCCACACCAATTCTTGATTGACATGAGACCAACAAAATACTGCAAGGTGTTTTTTCAGGCTTTAGAGAAAAATGAAGCCAAATAGCAGCACGTATCACTGAGCTACAGCTCCTTGGCTTTACACTTTCTCTGGCCTTGTTTTGCTCAACTTTGCAGACCCTTAATTAACTTTAACAAACATCTCTGGTGAAAAAAGTTGGTATAATCATTATACCAGGGATAATCTACCATGGTGGTACAACTTCAGCTTCTCATCTCACAGTATCATGTGTATTTAAGGTGCAAACAAAGCTCCCAAACAACCAAACCAAACCGAACGACATTGAGTCCCTGACACAGAAGTGTGAACGATTACCCATCTGCAGGGTATTTTTGCAATACCTCCCTCACTAAATGAAGACAGTGTCTCAGAAATGGCACCTTTGGAGTGGTGGCTGCGGGAAGAGGGAGCGTGTCTGGCCGGGAGGGAGGACAGCCCTGACAAGTGCTTCCTGGCAGGAAAGCAGGCAGTGGGGCAAGGGTCCTGTGGGGTCTGCTAGCTTGGATTACAGAGCATTCGGAGTCAAAGAGAGCCAATAGAGGCATGTTCCACTGGAAGGGAACGTCTGAAGCACTTTGTTTGTGGAGAAGAGCAGCCCAGGAAGCGAGGTAGGCAGCAGAGCCAGGATCACGCCAGGCAGCCCAGACACGGGGGCAAGGGGACTGGCTAGCCAGACAGTGGAAAATACCCCTGAACATCTGAGCTGTCTGGAAGTCCTCAGTGTTCTCCTCATAGCTTGCTCTTAACACCTTTTGTTTGAGGTTTTCCACCCACATTCCCTCTTTGCGACTCGCTGTTCCCTTATTGCATTGGCACAGAAAGGAAGGAGACTGCTGGCAGAAAAAAAGTCAAGGTCTTTATCCTGTTCAACATAGAAAAAGGATTTTATACAAGACTGATTTACGGACTGCAGGAATATTTTTTTCTTTTTATTATTATTTGATCTTTTGCTGAGTTTTTAAATATTTCTGTGTAGTCCATATTGCATTTATGCAACCCCATTTCATGTAGAAATTTTTCTGCAGCATTTTTAGACAATGCCTAGAACAACTAAGTTTTTTGAGTAAACATACGCAGACACACACACACAAATACCAAGGCAGACTGAAGAACAAGTACTTAATTTTGCAACCAAAAAAATCTTTTTATGCCTGTGTTGGTCCTTATCTGAGAGATGAACTTCAAAACACAGATTGCTGTTTAAAAAAGAGATAAAATGAACCATAATAGCCAATTATGATGTTATTGCAATGCCTTTCAACTTCAATTTTAACAAAGATCTTAGCTTCAGCACTGCTCTGTAGATGATAACTGCAAGCCATTCACTACAGGCAGCGAAAGGCAGCTCCGAGGAGATGCTCAGCAATTAACAGAGGAAGTTCTGTGCGTTCTGCCTCTCCCAGGCCACCCATCTGAGGCACACCTAATGGACATGAAGCTCCAGCAGTTATGAAATGGTAGAGTATTACACACAGAAAGCTGTATGTAAAGAACATTGCGTACAAGAAAATAAGAAAGGATTAGCCCAGCTTAAGCATTTAATTCTAGGATATGGCTGAGATTGTGGATGCTAGGCAGGTGTCTAGCTCTCTTCGGGGGGGTGGGTGTTTGCTCCTTATTAGCCTCATGATCTTGAAGCAACCCCAAACCTTGGGCTCCTGTCTTCTCATAGGAACCAAGAGTTCCTGTAGGCGACTGTTATGGGTTTGTGTGGCGCGGTTTTCCTTGGTGGCAGGGGAGGGGGGCTGCAGCGGCGGCCCCTTTAAGAAGTTGCTGGAAGAATTCGCTGCCCCAAAATGTCGGACCTGCACGCCAAAACGTCGGACCCGCCTCTAGG